>AWVX01027493.1:0-15816 GCA_000500245.1 Cronartium ribicola 11-2
CAGATTCCCGTCTACTTTGATCCGGTGATTTCAGAGGCCATATGCGCACTCTTCAACGCGGGCCGGAATGTCACATGTGACCATGGAGAGTAGATTGACTTGAGCAAGGCCTGAGTGAAACAGGCGAGGCGATTCAATAGGCCAACTGATAGTTGAATGACAACGGAACACCTGCCAAAAACGCCGAAGCCAATTACTTTGTCCCAGAGGACCTTGGAAATGTGGTCGTAGTCTGACATCCCGGCTGGCTGGCAAGGGGAACTCAAAAAAGACATGACAAAGGTTACATCACCGAGGAAGAAAATTGAAAGTCCAAAGGAAAAACTCAATAAAACACAGTTTAGGCGTACAATACAATACGGCATATATACGACAGGTTACCACATAAAAGTCCTTGCCCAAGATAAATGATCCGTACTACAAAGAGTTCAAGTGTTCCACAAATATTAAGCTCAAGGACAAAGAGGATGAGTCAAGTGGAAAGGGCCACATGGCTAGAAAATGTCCATCAGGCCATATAAGTGTTCCCCTTGGGAGGCCAATCACACGAGTCCCGACTTTCGCCCAGCAGTTCGGCCACACTCGCTGGACGGTAAATCCACACTGAGCCACGGCTGATGGTGCTGAGATCGTAGGTTCGTCGGACAGGAAGCTGTTTCAGCGACTGTTCCACCACCGTGATCTGACCGAGCTGGGAGGGCGGGGCTGGAGATTGAGTAGAGATCGTTGAAGAGTGAGCGTTTACGATAATCGCGGTGTGGTCCTAAAACATCGTACCAAACCAAAATCAATCTTTTGGCTTTCTTTCTCACATTTCTCCAGGTGATAAATAGTACGAACCGGGTCTCCCAGGGTACATATCAGCGTTGGGTTTACAGTATTGCATGCTACCATATTCCACTCGATTATATCACCCGGTCGGACTTGTCCGACATCGCCAGCCAACCACTCTCCTTCGCCGGTTCCACGGCCTGTAGCCATACCATGGTAAAGCAAATACCCATGGGTACGGTTGATGCTCGTCAGTGGGGGTGGAAGATGAGCTGCAAGGGAGGGTACAGCTTTGAGAGCCTCATTAGCCATATCCCAGCACTCGCCACGAGCAACGTGGCGTCCACTTTGTTCAGCTTGTTCAGCAAACCGCACGAGCGGAGGCCCGTAAATCTCAGCGCAGGCCATCAATACGGTAGTATCCGCTGGCCCAGGCGTGGGGCGATATCGGCATTCAGCCGATTGGGGTGGAAATGGGCGGGAGACGTTGAAGGTGAGCGTGCTCCAAGCTTGAGTCAGGTCTGCGAATAGGACGTAGTTGGACTGAGTGCGTGTGTTGCCAGTCTGAGACCAGCATGACATGCGCTTCACGTCGGTCGAGCTCTGAATCGGCGGCGGGATGGGGTCAGGGGCAGTGTACCACTGATCGGTATCTGGTGACCACTGGCAGTAGTTGGCAAAATAGGCAGCGAAGATGGGCCCGGAGCAGGTGGTCGGATAAGCGGCCCGGAAAGAACTCATTCTGCTCGTCTTTGTGTTTCCGTTCATTGATGAAAAGGGCCGGTTGTGGAATGAAATCGGGGGTGGGGGTATGTTGGAAGATTCAATTGTATCCTGGCCAGGAACTTTGCGTGCGAAAAATTCGTCAAGAAGCTCAAAGAACGCCAGCTTGTCTAATTCAGTGAACTGAGAGAAGGGTGGAAACGGTATCGCGTTCGGCTTGCGAAGGCCTGGTTGTGCATAGGTAGGCAACGGTGGTTTGTAGCGTGCGGGAACCGAATTGACTTGACCGATGTCGTCCACGGACGACGGAAGTGGCGAAGGCGGTCCATATCTTGCAGGCGTGGCAGATGGTGTCCTGGTTGGGGGTGGTCTGGTCATCGTACCCATCAGAGCCCCTCTTGAAGATGAAAAGGATGGTTTGTTTTCTTCTTCTCGCTGTTGCAAGGCCTCTGAAGGTGCATAGGAACTGTGCACATTGGGACGTTGAATGCTTGCAGCCGACGGTTTCCGGCTTACGGGAGGCGGAGGTCCATAGGATTGGTCAAATGACAATGAGGAACTAGCTCGGGTTGAGTCTAGTCTACGAGGTGGCGGGGGCGGGGGGCCCAAAGTGGAGCGTTGAGGAAGTGAGGGAGGGGCCAGGGGAGCCGCTCGAGCTGGAGCAGATGTTGAATTGGAATTTTTGCTTTTGAACACGCCAGACTTCTCGCCGGCCTTGTCAAGACTTGCATTAAGGCCCTTCCGAGCCGAGTTGACCTTGTCATTGATCTTAGAGACTGATGCTGGTAAGATTGGCATTGATACGGTTCGACGTGGGTCTCTGGATATTTCTGGATGAGTGTGAAATGCTTGAGGTGATGGGAAGCCGGATTGCACCAGGCCGTGCCCCTGCTGTAAGTATAAGCATATCGGAACCGGCACGTGAAGACGCGGACGATAGACTACCTAGTATGCTTATATAATATGCCTTGATTTTGCGGCTACAGACGCGCGCCGGGAGGATGAACTCAAAGTTCAAAGCACCGCCTCCCATCAGCAGTCAAACATGAAAGAGGACCCTGTCGCCACTGCCGAACAGAAATGGTCCATGCTGTTAGAATGGCTCAGTGGAAAAGGTGCCGAGACGAATTCTTTTAAAGCAACACTCAATTTGGATAAACTCGGTAAGTAGACTGGAATTCCTCATATACATCAATGAATTATCGCCCTTTAATCTAACCTTATGATTGTACTTACTTGCTTTGGGGTTTTTGAGGAAAAATCAGGTTACAGAGGCCTAGTGGCAACCGAAGACATCTCGGTGAATCAACTTTTTCGAATTATGCTATATCCCTCTTCAGGGCTTCAGGGTTTCATCTCGACGCGTGGTATACACCTCGAGTATATCATCCAGCCTTGAACGCAATTCTCATTCATTGAAGTTCTCAGGAAGGCGTTCCAATTATATCGATTCCAGGTTCAGCTCTACTCAATTCATCGACCCTTCCGAACCGATTAAAGAAGCAAATCGATCGACAAGGCTGGTCCTCGGTTCAAGCGCTGTCACTATTTCTAGCTGAGAATCGCCCGGGCGGAAAGAGTCCTGATCTTCAAGACCAGGATCACGATTTTGCACCGTTCGTGGCCAGTCTGCCAACCGAATTTCCGTCGGTTCCGCTCACATGGATCTTTGAGAATCTTCTAGGAGATCTTAGTAAGATATTTGTGTCAGATACGCGTGTGCTAAGTCAATTCGAGAGTAATGTACGTGACCAGAAGCATGAAGGGTTACATGGAAGAGCTAAGCTTTTGAAAATGGTGACGACCTCGATGGCGAACGTTTGTCACGAGGTCACGATAAGATTCATTGAAGATTGGAAAGCTTTAGTGGCTAGTCAGCTCGAAGCAAGTCACCCAATTAACTTGGATGAACTGTTGTGGGGTTGGCTGAATGGTACTTTTGGACATACTCTCAATCCATAAATCATCTAGCCTCAAATCTCACCATCGTTTCTCTGTCTGTCCTTCGAGTAAGTCAATACTCGGTGCCTGTGGTTTGATCTGGGCTGTAAAAGCCACATTGACAACATCACCCTTGCGCCTGGCATTGATATGGTGAGCTTCTTTGTTCGAACTCTATATTAACATCGGCATTCATCAATAATTCATGATCTCCTACAGGCCAATCATGCTCTTCATAGTCCCGTTGCACCGGTCGCTACGCCACATACGCTCACCATCTTTTCGTCTCATCCCCAGGGTTCATTTGCGTCTCCGCGCTCGAAGACTCTCCTGTCTTCCTCAAAGCCAACAGTCCGCACGAAGGCATCGTCGACAGTAATCCATAAGAACGGTGACGAAATTGTGTTCTCTTACGGTCCTCATGGGAATGCGACTCTTTGGGCCGAGTATGGGTTCGTGTTGAATAGCCCCAATCCGTGGGATTCGATTGAAATCACTACAATCATCGACAATCTGTTCAAGGCAGAAAAAATGGCCGAAAAATATATGATCTTGCGCGATAGCGCGTACTGGCGGTACGAAAAGACCATCACTGAATTCTAGCGTCCATACACACATGTGTTAATATATCCATAAGAATATCTTTTTTGTTCACAGGGATTATACGATCCAGGCAGAGCCACTTGGCCCTTCCTATCGAACGCTCGTTGCTTTACGTTTGCTCCACCATCCCACTGACAAGCTTAATGAATGGTACCAGCATATCCAGGGTCATGTCAACGATCTTGGCCCAGAAACAGAAGCACGAGTAAATGAGACACTTCGAACGGTCTATAAAGAGTTGTGTAGAAAAGCAAGAAGTGCTTTGAACAGGATTGACTCGGGGTCCGATTATGTGTACGAGCGGTATTGTTTGAGGATCATTGTCAGTGAGGAGCTGCGCATCCTGACAGAGTGCTGTAGATTGCCATTCAAATGTTGATGTAGATCATGGTGATGTTGGAATAGGTAGTTGCAAAGAAAACTGACTCGCTCAGTTTCTGACATGCATTTGATAACCAAAAAGCTCCGCATGCTGCACTACAAGCTTAAATAAATTACACATTCGATGTTATTTTGTGCCATTGAATCTGTCATTGGCGAAAGAAAGAAAGATTGCATCCATGATTTAGTATGTATATTTTGGTACCAATCTAAGAAGTGAAGTAGTCTCTTGCCTTTTTTAAAAAAAAAATGTGCTGTACATCAGATTGACCCTGCTATTTTGCTTTCGCGATACACACAAATTTTAAACAGAAGGAACAACCTATGTATTGATTTTTGTAATTGGGTCTTCGCGACAGAGGAGGAACCTCCCAAACATGTTCATAAGAGTGCTGTAAATGGCCAGTCATGAGAGGATCGACAACTAAATTGAGTGAGTTTGCGAGGCGTGATTCAAGCATAAAACTAAAGAAAACATGGTAAGAATAGTCCGAGATGTCAAGTACGAAGTTACTTGTAGGAACTTGAGTCTTTTGGCTTCATCGAATTAGTTTATGAGAAGACAATTTTCTGCAGCAGGTATTGTACTAGGCCATCATCTTGTTGGAATGAGCGATTGCCGCTTTCTTGGGTCGAGTGACTTGACAGGAGAACTTGTATTTCGGCCTTCAACCCGGTCTCCAGCATGACCGAGAGCTCGTTCCTTCAAAAGAAGATCGTCAATAAGTTGCTGCTCCCAAAAAACCCTCAACACTTACAACCACTCTGATGGAAGATCTTTTCGAGACTTTAGCTGCTCGGCTTTCGCTATATCAAATGTGGTCAATGGTAACAACAATCGAGGATCGATGGACAATCTTTAACAGACAAACCAGGTAGAGATCAATTCAGATGAGTGAAACGTCTCATCCTAACGCGTAAGTAAATTTCAATACGCACCTTTCCCATTCTGAGCACTTCACCCCGATCCATTCGACTTTTTCGACCGCAAGCCCAGCTTGGAAGGCCATCCTCTGACTTCCGAACTTGTAAACTGAGAGAATTTCAATCCCGTGGGGATCGCAGTCAACAAGTACCAAGATGGGTATGTGCTTGGAGTTTTCGTTAGTCGCCAACATTGACAACAGCTGTCGGCTGGCAAGGTCAGGATAGCCTTTTCCCTAGAGTGCAAGATGAAGATCAGACTATGTGCTATCTGGTGAGTCCAGGGACTGTTCTATTTTCTGGCGACGTAATCCACTCACCGTAATCATAACAGATTTTCCGAAACGTGGGTCGTTGGGAAAATCTACGCTAATGAGCGAGTTGAAGACTGCCTATGATCTCGTCAAATCATCGACTTAGGTTTAACCCTTCAACTGTTGGTGGCCGAGCTTACCTCTTTCTCGATCACTAGAATGAACTGAAGGTCTTCGTCAGGAATGACCTCACCAATGAGTTCTGCCACTGGAATGAGTGCTGGTATATTCCTAGCCGAAATGATCTCGTCGTCTTTGGTTTTGAGTCGTAGGTTTCCGCTGAACAAACCTTTCGAAGAAGCGCACTATAAAGTTGTATCATTCGATTGATCAGTGACTATTTAACAACTCCAACGGTCTGAGTACTTCAATTTCAAACTGACCGTGTGGAGTTCCGCACGAGTCACACCAAGCGTCGCCGCCAAGTCATCCACCAGCTACAAACGGTCCGCGGTCATCCATTCATTCAAGCTTTTCTCGTGAGACTTTATTTTTTATTTGTGCGAGAAACATGGGATGATTTGCTTACCCGATCGACTTGGACTTGAGTCTTGAACAGCGCCACATCTCGGTAATATATGTCTCTAAATTCAAGGCAATCCCCAAGACTTTTAAAGATTCAATCGGGCAGCTCACTGGTAGTCACGTCTAGTGTTGTGAAAGAACTTTGGTACAGACCGCTTGGTGACGGTGACATTGCGAGAGATAGCATCTTGGCAGGTGTTGACGATCTGCAACAACATCGCTATTGATCAAATGGGCCCAGATAGGCCCAGATCAAAGTACATGTGAGCAGAAGTGACAACCGAAACTCAAGCTTCTGAGGCATATTAGACTATACCCAGCTCTCGAGCACCGGACCCACTACTAGATTGATGAGTCTTTCTCGGAAACGTAATCCTTCTTTGTCTGTCAGGGTCTACCGAAGTCCTATAAATTGAGGAAAATTATCAAAGCCTGAAGCTGACCCAAACGGAGTGAAAAAAGAAAAGGCTAAAGGGAGGGAAGCACCCTGCCGTTGAGGTCCTGTTTGCGAATAAGAGTGATATAGGTTGCGGGGTTAGACTCTTAGTAATGGCATCCTCAGCTGATGCAAGCTGTCGGATAACATGAAGCGCTAGTGACTCGAGTTTATCCATAGTCATCAATCGAATACGAAGTCTGTGTGCGTGAGCTTTGAGTCAATCTTGAGATGACTTTGGACAAGTACAGAATGCGTCTTTGGCGTTTTTGAGTAAGAAGAACGATTGAGTATGAATAAGAAAGCACTTGCAATTCAGCATTCGCTATCTCTTCATCATCAATTTCTTCTACCTCCATCATCTCCGGTGCGTCAATGGTTTGCTGATTGGACATGTGTTCCTCGTCATCGTCAGGCAGTAACCAGTCGTCAGAATCTCGTTCGCTAACAGAGAGAGGAGAATCGCACTCCATCATTATATTATGAGAACGAGTGTTGATAAGTGGTGAGGGCCCAAAGGAGAACTGGTCAAGAGGAGCTATATTCAGGTTGGAGAGTTCAGAGTGAGTCTGGATCAAATCTGGTCAACAAGTCATGAGTAAGGTCACAACATACGTCATTGCTTACTACAACCAACCAGCACTACCTGTGTCATTGAGAAGCATTTGTAAGTGATCCTCTTGACTGCCTTCCACACACCATCATCTTACAACATTGGCCTTACAAAGCAATTAAATACCTTCGATGAACAAGGTGAGATATGGCTGTTTACCAATCAATCGATGTGAGCTTGTTAGGGTAAAGAAGTACAGCGAAAAGGTCATCCTGAGTTGGAAGACTGTAGTGTTTTAGTTATGTTCAAGACTACATATACAACTCTTCTCTGGTTTGACTCGGGTAGAAGGGAACGAGATGTGATCTTTGCCAAGATGGTCATCGTACTTACCTCAAACTTGATACCGAAACATAGTAAGCTCACTAACACCATGAAGGTCATTACTCGCCAACCAAAGCTGTCAGACTCTTGATGTGTCTCTGGGATGGAAAGAGATAATTTGAACGGAAGCACTTTATCATTGCAAGGGAGACTACCGCTTGAGAGGGCCCACAGTTTGATACAGCTTCAAATGCTTGGACCAGCAAGGAGAGTCAAGCTCCCATTACTGGCTAAAGGACCCACATACATATATTTTTCACAACATTTTCATTTTTTCAGTCCTTGTAAAAGGAAGGGTGATATGGCAAGTCCATGAAAGTTGTAAAGAGTAAATGTGATCAGACAACACTTAGTGATGGGTCTGAGCGTCACCCTATGTACATTACTTTCCAACTACACACCCACATCGTTTCCTTCTTCTGTCTCTCTCTCTCTCTCTCTAGGGTTGGCTGTAGCAGAAAGTGTGTGCAGAAGCAAAGACCTATGAATAATATCCTTCTTGCATAATTGCGTGAAAAAGTCTAATGGCACCAAGAACCCACCATTCCCTACCGAATTGATAACATCGTATACACACATACTTGAATGCAACAAACAAACCTACACAACGGTCTGTTTTCCTATTTTGATTTAAGGATTACGATCACGAAAAAAAATAAAAAAAATCACTCCTCTGGCGCATTCCTTATTAACAATCTAACCGTGTTCAACCAGACTTGGAGGTAGGTAAGGTAGGTGGGATCACCTGCACCGTCAGCCCACCGATCTGCACTCTCGAGTAGTGGACCTGATTCTCGGAACTCGACTTCTAACTCGTGTTGGAGACCAGCCTATTGATCGGAAGATTCAGTTCCTGACAAGGAGCAGATGAAAAAAAGTGGAGTAAACCTACGCTTGATTCGTCAGTGCGTACTTGGGTTAGGTCTACTTGACAGATCTGGTGAGCGTAAGAAAGGCGGTCTTTAATCCTGCGGTAAGTTGGTCGTACGTCAGAGGGAGGTAGGCCGGCTATGATGAGGTAAAGGGACGAGCAGAGGTGAGCATAGGTAAATCAGACCAGAAGAGCTCAATACGTGTCACGTACCAGGCCGTTCAAGGTTAACAGAGATTCGGAAATCAAAAGGTCGCCTAGGACAAGTGATGTCCATCGAACCTAGTTTCTCCTTTACCATCACTGCCCTCACTTCACCCGTGTTCTGACACCTTGATACTCGCGTCCGATTCTCAAAAAACTCATCGACCTCCCTCGTATGCGAATACTTGATCCGAGCCCCAGCGTACCCAGGTTCGTTCGTCTCCATGACACGTTCGTTCAGGAGTCCGTTAAAGGCTTTGTGCTGGTTAGCGCTCATGTTGGTCACAAAACACGTTGCGTCCGTGTCTAGCAGAGGTGCCTCGGTTCCAATCGGGAAATACATCCGCTGTCCGGCGTCTGCTCTACGAGGACAGAGGATGCCGAGCTTCGCTTCGACTTCAATCAGGTGGCCCTCATTTCGGAGCCAGTGCGGACGCGCCAGCTTCCAGACGAACCGACCGACTTCGGCAGCAAAGTCATCGTAAGGCCCCACACCAAAGATTGACTCTTCGAGTGCAGTCACGGGTACTGGTATCTGCCCGGCGTCGGGCGGTGGATGGTTTGGCAAAGCCATTGAGGTCTTTCGAAAGGGATCGGGTCTTGCGTGATCGGGCTCGGGCAGGGTAACGTGGCCAAGTTGATGGTGCTCAGTCGTGCCGTTGGGGGGAGATGAGGCTCGGGGATTGACTTCTCCGGACTGAGAGAGCGCAGGAGTGAGCGAGCGGCGTAGGGGTAGTTCGGAGACAGACACTTGGGGTGATGAGTGCGGCGAGGCTGGAGCAGGTGGAGCAGAGTGGGTGTGAAGTTGACGTGATGGTGAAGCTGGGTGGTGAGTATGAGGAGCAGTAGAGCCCACGAGCGGATGAGATACGCTACGATGATTGGGGTTGGGAGGAAATTGAGGAGCTGGAAGTTGTTTGGCGACAAGGGTTGGTGAGGAAGCGAGACTGTTGGCGGTCGAGCGATAGGAGATTGTGTCGGGGGTGTTTGGGTTATGGTTTGGGTAAGGCGCGGATGCGGATGCAGCCCGGAGGGGCGGGGGCATAAACGAGTTCCCAGCGACTTCTCCGGATGTAAGTGGACGAGAAAGCGGCCGAGAAGAATGATTAAGATGGTTAGTCCTCCCAGGATTAGGCAGAGGCAGGCCACCGATGAGGTTATTGGGCGTGGTGGGTGGAGAGGATGTGGATGATGGATGGAGAGAGTCAATGGAATCGTTGAGCAGCCTTGGACGTTTGACCGGACGGGGGTTAGGAAATGTCTGTTGGAGCAGAAGTGGATCGGGATGCTGATCGAGGACTGAACGATGACCGGAGGCAGAGTGAGTGAGGAAATGTATCGAGTTTGGAGGGTGTTGTTGGTGTTCTTGTGATTGTGGCTGATGGCGGTAGTGGGTCGGACTGGTTGAATAGACTGATTGGGAAGGAGGTGGAGAGGAAGGGTTGAGGAGAGAGGCGAGTGAGGGTGAGGTAGAGGACGAAGGCAGAGGGGGAGGAGTCATTGGACGGTTTCGATCTGCAACCAACTCAATCGATCAATCCACCAAGCACGGTCCGGTCGGTCTAGGGTTGCTTTAGGGTTGCTTGGTGTGTGTATGTGTGTGCGTGTGTGCGTGCTTGTGCTTGTGCTGTAGTTTGCTGTAGTTTGATGATGGCGGTGATCCAGAACAGGTAAATCAGAGTTGAGGTGGCAGATGACAACGAAAGCAATTGAGGAGAAGTCGAACGTTTTTCTTTTTTCTTTTTTTTTTCTTTTTTGGCACTAGTCGATCGCGTCTTCAAAAAGAAACTCACAATCAAAGGACTCCATTATATGCGCTAATGACGTGTTTGATTATTAAATTTCAAGTCAGTCACTGCGCCCCGGACTAATCGTTATCCGCAGCAGCTTATCACAACCCGCAGCCGATCAATCTCCAGCAGATCCAAAGGAGGCAGGATCAAACACCTCTGGATCGAAAACTCCCGCCGGAGGCACGACAGAGGCAGTGAAGGTCCATGCCCACGATTTGATGAAACAGAAACGGTTAAACTAGACAAATGGTCATCTGGTCCAGACCCTAAGGGTCTAAATTACCAATCCGGTCAAAAGACTTAGATAGAGGAAAGTAAGCGCTGTCTACAAGGCATAAACCACACAGACCCATCTTGTCTCTCCAATTGGTTCGTCCTTCACCTTCACTCCATTACATTTCATCTCAATGTCTCATCAAGCTTATCCTAAGATTTAAAAAGAATTTAAAACTTAATATAACGCTTTCCATTTAAGAAATGACTTACAAGACACCATTCTGGCTTCTGGTTATCTCAAGTTTTTCGAAAAAAAAAACCCCTCCTACCCTAGCTCTACGACAATAAAACAACAAGTGAAGGGAATGAGTAAAGAGTGTAATATGGGATAACATGGGGAACGGAAAATATAACCCATCACTCTTACTAATAATTAAGCTTAATGTTACCATATTCAATTTTATACTCTTTTATGTCTAGTAACAACATCAGTGATGTATTCCAGGAAACATTCTTAAATTGAATATTCTTCAGGTACACATTTTCTGATTTGTTACACTACAGCCGATAAAGCATTTGTTGAAGATTTTTTTGAAAAATGTGTCATCCAAAATAGGTTTGGACAGTTAATTAATCCTGAATGGCCAAAAACCAATTTTGGTGCCCGCTAGCCCTGGAACTTTAATGATCATCTTCTGATCGGGTAGGTTTGAGCAGATTAGCTTGGCAGATGGGTTTACCCGGTCATCCAGAACTACTGGCGGGGGGGGGTTAGGATAGCCTCTGAGTTTCTTCCTTACCCTAACCCCAGTGACACATTTCTCGAAAAAATGTCCAACAAATGCTTTACCAGCTGTAACTCCCGCACACTGGTCTTCTGCAAACCGAGATAGGTTTAGGAAGACCTAGAGATAACAACCTTGATAAGTGTGCATAAGAGACCAAGAGATGAAATGGACTACCTGTTGAACTATTGAGAGCAGTTGATAAAGTGTACCTGTATCACTGCTCTCGATATTACAGTAGATTCAACAAATGTTGTCACTGGATCTTCACTGAGATTGGCTGGCCGCGCGTGGACCATCAGTGAAGAGCCGGTGACAACATTTATTGAATCTACTGTAAATCCCCGCAGTTGCCACCATCACAGTTTATCTCTCCCTCAAAAGCATACAAGTCCTCATTTACCTATATCATACAGATACACCACCTACACTCACCCAGACATTACTGTAAGTGTTACCTTGTCTGTCACCTGCTCAAGTAAGCAGTGACTTTCCAATCAGCAATCACCCTCACCAGCTCTCACCAGCCCGCATCCTACTCAATCAACTGCTTTGCTTTCCACCTTTCATGTCATTAAATCCTCCTGCAACCATAGTAGTTCAACTTCACTTTACCTGCAACCCCCCCTCCCTCAGAAGCTGTTTCCAAAAGAATCATGGCAGCAGTCAAAAAACTCAACTGTCTAGGAATTCAGTGGGCAAAAGAGTCAATGCTCAACATTTTGAAGGACCATGGAAAAGTCAAAGGGCTAATCCAAGACCTTGAACAATGTGGCTCCTTTGATAAGTAAGTCTTTTCTGAACTCATTCAGTGTGATTCTGATATGATACAGTCAAGAACTATGTTTGTTACTTTTGATTCTAGTTCAACACCTCACAACACTTTGGCAGCTAGGCCACCAACAGCTGATTAGATCCATCACTTATCAACTGCTGCATTGCACTCATGAGGATTTCTTAATTATATCTTTCAAATGTATCTTACATTAATTCTTACTCTTGATGTTGGTTCACAATAAAGGAGTCAGAGGATGAGGCCAAAATTTTTGTAAAAAAAATCTACTTCTGAAAGTCTTAACAGTATTTTGTATTGAGTGTTTTAGGTTCGTTTTCAGGAAGCATAGATAGTAAAGAAAGTTTTAGCATAATTATTTTGTTAGGGATCAAATGACCTAGAACATGTTTTGTTTTGTTTTATTGGCCTTGAGAGACAGATCCGAAATGTACACTTGCATCTCAAGAAGAAAGATAGAAAATATTGACTACTCTGCACCCTGTACCTCTGCATCCTCATCCTCTTTATCCGCCTCTTTGTCCTCTTCATCCTCTACATCTTCCTCATTGTTGTCATCCTCTACACCTTCCTCCTCCTCAAAAACCTCCTCCTCTTGATGCTTCCATTTCTTGGATCTCATAGCTTCAGACCCAAAGAATCCTTGTGGGTCTCAACAAGCTCAAACAAGCCTGTGTTGATATCCCTTGAAATGATTTTGCCTTGTTCATCAGTGAGATTCTTGCTCTGTTGAGTTACAAAATTCAAGTCAGTTTTTGCTCCTGGGTGAAGCACAATCTTTGTGCCCCAGTGCTTTTGTTTACCTTCACAGTTTGTCCATGGCCAGTTGTAGTTTTTGGTCAGAAAACACTTGTCTGTGGTTTTGAAGGGTCAGGAGGTCAGTCAATTAGTGTAGTTGTGACATTAATTGACAAACCAAAAAGGATGAAGTGCTTACTTAAAAGCTGCTTCAATGCCACATGAGACTCGTCTAGTTTTGTGTTCTTACATGTTTTTTTGTCCTTGGCTCCAGGTGTCTTGAGCTTCAAAACTGCAACTCTAGTGCAGAATGACTGGAGCTCAGAGTTTCAGTTGGCAACACCATACCTCTATTGGTGAAGCTTCAGCCACAATAAACCCTGTGGAGAGCCACCAAAAATCTGGATGGAATGTGGGCCTATATGTGATGACAAACACAGAATAATTATATTACTGTTGGTGAGTCTAGCAATCCTCCTTGCCTTCAAAGAGAATAGTAGAAAGATCATATAAGCTGATCTAACAAGGAAGTGTGTTCTGACATACCTGTACTTGAGTTCTCACAATTTGGAAGTCTCTTGAGCATTTGCAAGCATCCTTCTTGAAGCCAACAAGATTTTCTCAGCTGTGGAGGCTGGAGTAACTGAGTTGAATGCAATAGCTTGAGGTGAGTTTTCAGCAGCCATTGGTTCACCAGACTCTTCTGTGGGCTCATCTGTATCATCAATCCTGGAAAACAACATTGACTTGACAGTCTTTGTTTTACATGTGTACCTTTGATATGTCAGCTTTTCCTCTGCTGTCTTTTTGTGCCACAAGTTAGAGAGCATGCAGTGTGTTTCACCCTTTATTCAACCATCTGTTTGGTATCAAGTTCAATGAGACCCAGCCTGCCAAGCTAAAACATAAACTTGACGCACATGTTTGGTATACTTCCTGTCCTTCAGGGCTTGCTTGAAATCCATTTCAGAGAGTTGCATCTCACATTGCCTTGTAGTCACCTTTTTGTGAACCAAAGTCCATCAGCAGGAATGATCTGAAGCATCTGAAGGAAAGAAGATATGGCTCACATATGTCTTTCAGCCTGCTCTGGTGATACACATTTAAGCAGGTAATATATTACTCTAATTATCTTAATATCTTCTTCTAGATCCATAAAAAAAGGCACCATCTGCTAGCAAACACTTCTTTTTGCTAAAATATTTTTGCCACCACTTGCATTTCAGAAGCTGTTGTTTCCTTAGGGACTACTTTCTTGATAAGTTGTTGGTTTCTAATTGACGAGTGAAGTAGACTTAAGACATTACTTATTAGATATGAAAGGTAGATCAAGAAAGTTTTGACTCGAAAACAAGAATTAGGATTTCAGTGTTTCTCTTTAAGCAAGATACCCATTAGGATTTCCCAAACCAAGAACCCCAGAAATTTCAAAAGAACTTCTATATATATATAGTAGCATGACCTGCATACTTTCTCTTTCCCCATCTTCGGAAAGAGAAAGTACATACCCCTTATTTTCTCTATTTTTCTGTGACTTTATTTATCTGTTACATTCATTATATTTGACCAAGTATCTGTTTGTGTTAGCTTGCTTCATATTTCTGTAGATCACTTTGAGAATATAGCTCACACCTTATTTCCTGCACCTTTCTCTTATCCGCTGAACCTCCTCACAGGTAGATAAGACACCACAAGCTGTAGATTGAGAACTAGATACAGTACCTAATCACCTTTTTCTTCCTTTCTATAATTGTTTTCTTATTGTAGGTCAGCACCTTTATAAGGTCAGCAGGTTATATTCACCTTGCTTATACTGTACCATCATGTAACTCATCAGGTAATTACCATCTTTGGAAAGCAAAACTTGCTTCATATTTCTGTAGATCACTTTGAGAATATAGCTCACACCTTATTTCCTGCACCTTTCTCTTATCCACTGAACCTCCTCACAGGTCATCACCTTTACAAGGGCAGCAGGTTATATTAACCTTACTTATACTGTACCATTGTGTACCTCATCAGTACCTCCTCACAGACCATGTTTGAAGAAATTTAAACTTTCTCATAAGCTCTTCAATCTTCACAGCAAGACTTGGCAGAATTAACTTTGATTTTTCTGGAAGCACTGAAATGATGGATTTGGGAAGGAGCTCATCAAAGATTTTTTTGTTCAGGGATGGAGGTGGCTTGGTCTGGTTGTTTTCAGTGGGTGGTTGGGTTGGTATCAGAATTTGTTTTTGAAATTGTGTTTGTAGTTTTTTGAGCCCAAGCTCTTCCTTTCCCATGACCATGACCACGTCCCTGGGTAGTAACATATGAGTATCTGCCTCATCCCGCATCTGAGTGGCCTCCTTGTGTTGCCATTGTTGAATGGGCTGGTTGGTCTATACCATGACCAAGTCCTTGGAAAGAGTACATTTCAAGTCCAGGAACATCATCTGGATAGATGTGTGGATCAACATCATCCTGCAAGTTGAGCACTCCATTGTTGGGATGGTACATAGGTCCGGGCTGTTGGTGCTGATAGTGAAGTAATGTTTGATGGCTCAGAGCAAGGGTTTGCAAATCCAAGACTGTTGTATATGGTCTATCTGGATATATCACCCCATGTTGTTGGTTGTTATTTTGGTTCCACATGAAGCTATGTGAGGAGAAGGCTTCTTTTAGGCTATCCTCCTCACTATGTTATGCAAATACAAGTGTCTGGATGAGTCTGTACTGTAATAAACAAGTACAGACTTCAGTTAATTGACCTCTTAAAAGAGGGTTTAAGACCAGGGAACTATTTTTGAAGGGGCCTTTGAATAGGCTTCCTTGTAGATGTTTTTGAAGGGCTCTTTGAATAGAGTTACCTTGTAGAA
>KI568092.1:0-12545 GCA_000500245.1 Cronartium ribicola 11-2
CACCCGCAAAACCTCCACCCAGATGACACGCGAAGAAAGATTGGAAGCCTATCGACACGTTCGCAAGTTCTGGTGTTGCTACAGACAGGGAGCGGAAGTAAGATTACCAGAAGGAGTGTTGGATGACATTCCGGGGCGAGAAATATGGGAAGGGAAGTCGTATTGGAAAAGTATCGATTACTGTGGCGAGTGACCAGGATCACAGAAGCCTCTGCCGGTGCCTTCCAGGTTGACACTAGGTCTTTAAAGGATTTTTTTCTAGATAGGAAGACCTATGAATACCATTTGTAGCCAAGATTCATTATTTTCCTTTTCGTGCCAAAAAAGTCCTAGTTCAGCGACTAAAACCTTATTATCCAAAAAACGAGCGACTCATTTGCTGGAAATTCTCACGTAGAACTAGGTGCCATCATGGTCCACCGCTTAGCTGTTATACATAGAGTAACTTGAGCATTTTTAAATTGCCACGTCCAATTGTCTCATGTTTTTTGGGCACATGCCTCCAAAGAGAAAGTTTCTATCGCAAATTTTTAGCCTAGGCTATCGGGCAGAGCCGTGATAAAGCTTTTTTAAGACACTCTTGTGGCTAACTTAGCAAAGACCCACGATCCTCGGGGTCGGTTATTAACAAGTTGAATCCGCCTTCTTAGGATGTGGCAGGCCTATCAGGTCTGCTCAATGTTTGCATGACCGTCGAGCCATTAGGGAAGAATGCAGGAGTTTCACGCACTGGCTTACGCACTGGCTTATTGAAGTCTAAGGTGTTCCAAGCAATTGTCAAACCCAAAACCAAAACCATCTCAATATTGTACATACATCACATCGCACCACCGCCCATACGCCTTTTAATGAATTCCCGAAGGGCACTATGTCCTTCGGGCCCAACAAAGAACTTTCGAAGTTCAGTATTTTCCCATAAGATGATTCCCATTTGCCTTGAGTATTGAATCACCAGATCATAATCTGCGGTAGACCTGAAGTCTTCATAGAGGTAACCTATACAAGTATATCAACACTAGATCAGTTTCTTCAGGTTCTATTAAGGAATTAAATCTCCACCTGAATACAAAATTCACCTTCTTGATCTCTCACGCGGTTCTTTTCGAGTTCCCACAGCCGAATCTGATCGACTACTGTTGGTGGTAGGAGGGGTTCGACCTTACGCATCTGGGGATGTGCATGCGTCTGGAGGAACAAGATGATCTGATCTGCAGTAATTCCGTTGGCGAGTGCGGATTTGATGCTCTCGCGCGTGATTGCACCCACGACGAGGTTCGGAAATCTATATTTTAGGGTGATGAACAGGTTCAAGACCGCAATTTGCAGTGGATTACCTAGTTCGAGAGCCAGACCTTGTTAGGAGGTGCTTAACTCCTAATATTAACACAAAACCACATACTCGTGTAAGCATACGTGCGGTAGTTAGTCTCAAGCACGAGGAAGCCGACGTCTTCTGACGCGTGTTCCGCTGAGACGATCGGGGGTGCGGATGAGGTGAGGGTGGTAGCAAGTCTGGTCGGATAAAACTTGTTTGGCTGTCTGTCACAAAACCTTTGTCCTTGATCAGTTTTTCTAGCGAGACCGGAGGGGTTTTATTAGGCAGTGGCCACGAGAGTGGCGAACAGCGCTCATAAAGACTAGTCCATAATCCACGAGATCGTGAAGGACCCGGACCTGGGTCTCCGATAAATTCTTCATCGAATACTCCTACATGAAAACCGTGGTAAGGAACAGAGTTATACATATTTGAGGATATTAGGAGGTTTCGAGGGAGCCAGACAAGACTTACTCTGCTCAACTCGAGGCTTCCTAGCATGAAAAAACACCCGAGCACATCCACCACATCGATCTCACTTGACTACAAATCAAGGGATGGGAACGAGTTAAGACTCTGGGAAGCAGATGATAGATATCGAAGAACAATCACCTCAGCCATCTTGAGGTATTGCAGCAAGAGTTCCCAGAGCTGGGTATTTACGTCATCCAATAGGAACTGGAACCCAAGCGATGTGATCTTCATGTGATGAGCCATTCGCTGATCCCTAATGCCTATGCACGCTTCAGTTTAAGGGTTCGAATGATGAACCAAATGCACCTCCAAACAAAATGGCAGGTTGGACACATACACGACTGTCATCAATCCGCTATAAGCCAGAAGCGTCATAATGTTATGACTGGGTTTGGTGGGGAATGTGGAGCCGACCATATAGTGTAGGATAGTCTGACATGTCGAGCTTAGTGATAAGCGGTAATGAATACGACATAAAGATCAGGTAGCAATCTCGACTGGCTGACCTCCCACTTATCAGTGGCGTACTCGTCCAATCTTTCTAATCTAACGATCGAGTTCGCAGGCGTATCACATGGTACACCAAAAGATCCGTGCGTACCTCTATAAAATAAACTTTTGAATGATCAGAGGCGCCAGTGGAAATCGAAAGAAGAAGGGAAAAAAAGACGAGACCACCAAGCTTGCCCTCCCGTTAACGCGCGCCTGAGATTATCCTTGAAAGAAGTGTTGAGAACCACATGGTGCGTCCTTCGTCCGTGTACGTCGTCGACGAGTTCATTGATCACATGCAAATGAATTAACTTGAACAACGTCTGGCTCAGTTGTCTGCGTCCTCCATCATCAGCCACCAAATAGTGCTGAAAGAAGGTTCCGAAGCATGCTCAACTTTTTGCTCTCCGAACGACTTTTACCCGCCCACACGTCGATATCTGTACGTGTCATAGGTTGATCTGACCATAAGATGTTGAGAACCAGATGACGAGCCATTAAGGGTAACAATCTAAAACGAAAGTGAACGACGTAAGGCAAAGGTATACTGAAGAGAGAGGCACTAGAGAGATGGGGACTACTGACCGAAAGATAGCTAGACAGCTCGCGGGCGAGTTGTAGAGTCGGCCTAGGGTATTCTTGGGTAACGCGTGAAGGAAGGCGTAAAGGCCAGACGCAAAGTCCTTCGTTTTTGGAGGTTGTCCTGATCCTGATTCGCGAAGGGTGGACATGGGCGGGGTAGGCATGGAAACTTGGTTGGCCATGGTTTTTACAATTTGTTGATGGTGATCGATTTCGTATGGAAGCTTGAACACCGAACCCACGTTTCCAATTTCACGCTCATTTTTCGACGCGCCGTAAGTGGTCGACCAAATTAACCGTTCTGAGACAGGTCTCAGTACGACTCACAGCGGTCAACCTGATGGGCACAGGATGGTCCAATGGTTGACCGTCCTGCGACCAAAGGCTCGACTACTCTCAAATAGCCCGTGCTCGGCTTGAAATCGACGGAGGGCATTCACGGCTCAAGATTGGCACATGCCGGTCTTGAAAGTGGCGACCTGAGCCGTCAACCCGAAAGTGGATCTGAATCTGTGCGGGAACGGTCAAGTATTTGATGGACCATTTGGAAACATTTTGGCCAGATTGAAAGAAAGTTGACCAGTCCCCATTTCCCCTGAGAAGTTATAAAGGGTTTTAGACCAAACCCCAATGACTCATCTTAGGGTTTATAAGACGTCATCGGCAAGTGAGAGAAGCACTCCTCCTCGCTTCAAACCACTCTCCATCCGATAAGACCTCCCTCACCCTCTCATGTCCCATCACCTCCCGTCTTCCATTTCCTGGCCCAGCTGTGCTCACATCTCTCCCTCAACTTCGCAACAGCTGTTTCCAGTGCCTTTGGACGCCCTCAATAATGTCAACACAGAATGTCCTCAAATGAATCTTGTTTAGGTAAGTGTTCTTCTTTTTTTTTTGCAGGTGGTTTGTTTCCAGCTGATTGTTCCTTCTTCCCCTCTCTCATTCCCTTCAATACAATCCTAAACCCTGTTTAACACTAATTCCAGTGTTCCAGATGTTCTCAAAGACATTGAGACCGTTTTTGAACCAATCTAGTTTTGGTGAGTTCCTTGCTTTGTTTCTGTTTCTTGCTCTCCAGCTAATCCCTTCTCCCTTCTTGTCATTAAGAGGGTCTGCAGGTCTTCGTAGGTTACATTTCTAAGAGACCTTCCTCCTTTCCGTTTGCTATTCTCCAGCTGTTACTTCCTCTCTCTACTGTCTTATAGTGTCATCATGCACATCTCACAAGTGCAAGCCCTACACTTGTTACAGTAGCTTAGTATTCTTCATATCAGTTCTAGCGATGTAATCAAACGCACCATTTCGTAAGTTCCATTTTGAGCCAACATCAACTGCCTAGCTCGATCAGAAGCTAGGAAGCAGTCTTTTAATAGGCTTTGCTGGCCCTCCCGAGCTGCCCTGGATACAAGTCTGAATGGCCGTGAGCAAGCAGAATCGAGCCCCGATCGATCTGGCTGGCGAGCTCAGATGTCGGTATGAGATCGACTGCATATGAATATCATAGTGACACAAGTTCAATATGAGGATGACTGGCTTTGACCATCCTTGTGTCCTTTTGGGGACGGTTGGCCCGCCATAGTTGGTCAACCACCTGAGGTCGTGGGCAATTGACCGTCTTGGGCCGGTCCAATTCTGTAGGTGATTTTAGTCATCCGACGTCATCGAACCAGGCAATCACCACAGACAGCTCTCGACACACCTCTTGACCTCTCGGCACTCGATTGTGCCCACCTCGAGTGAAGTGACTCACCTGAAACAATTCAAGCCATCGGTCAGAAATGGACAAACTTCCACCTAACCCTACTACTTCGCACGACCTAGAGACTGGTCCATCCGAAACCACGCTCGTCCTCCCTCGACATCTCTCACTCTACCTGACTCCCAACGGCATCATCCTCCAGCCGGGTCGACTAAAACCGAAGCAAGAACCAACGAGAGTAGCCAGCTTACAGTATACACCCCGCATCAACATCACGGTGATCGAGAATTGGCAGGAGCCAATTCTACCCAAGCCTTCACCGATTATCAAAGCCGAGTTTGACGGGCTGGTCGGCGTGCTCGAGCTCTTCCATGGTGCGTTTGTCGAGCTACTCAGAAACATTGTCACTTGATCCTGATGAATTCTATGCCCCTAGACTCATACCTTATCCTCATCTCCGCTCACTCGATCGCGGGTTCATTCAGGGCTTTCCAAAACAAAAAGACTTACAAAGTCAACCACGTCCTCGCCCTCCCCCTTGACTTTTCTCGCGCTTCGTTCATCCTGAAGGACCATCTCAAACGACGGTCGCCTGTCGATTTCGCCTCTCCGCCACAAACGATCAACCGCAACTTGTCAGTTGACATTCACAGTGGGACCGATGATGAGCAGGACACGGACGAGCCCAGCCCCAGCCCGAGTCCCCCGGACGCCGACGAGGATCCTCCAGTCCTGATGTCTCACCCTACACCAGACTTGAATCAAAGCAGAACTCCGTCTGCTCCCCCGTCGAAGGCAGGTTTGGCACGGTTCCTCTGGAAGCCTAAACCAACTTGTCGCCCTGACCGCGCGGGGTCGCTTGCTAGTGAAGGCAAACCTGCTATCGTGCTCGAGCACACCGACCCTTTGTGCTCAAGTACGAACCCTACATCGCTACGCGTCGACGCGCTGCTCACGGGGACCCTCTTGCCTCCCGGTAACAGGCCTCGGGCTTTATCCGCAAGCGACTGCCATCCATCCCCCAAGAATCAAGACGCAGCGGCTAGGGCTGCACTCGATCGCAAGATTATCAAGGAGCTTTGTGCTGAGCTTTCACATGGCGGGATGTATTACGCACTGGACTGGGACGTGACGCATTGTTTACAGAAGCAATCAAATCTGAGTGCGGATGTGTCTGAAAGCTCGACAGGGGCTCCTCCCCCCTCATCACCTGGTCTACCCGGATCGTCAAACAACAGGTCTAACAACAGGGTGCGCAAACCCGATTCACACATTATTTCACTAACCCTGAGTAAAAAACTATCTTTGACTGACCATAATGTTCTGGGGCCCATTGAGATTTTAGGTAGTTAGTCCGGTAGTAGCTCCACAGCCGACCCGACACCTCTACAAACGAGCTGATCGACGGTTCTGGTGGAACAGGTACATGATTCATCCTTTTGTTCAAGCCGGTGTCAGTCCTCCTTCTCACCCGAGGTTACTGAGTTTGGTTGATCATGTTGACGTGCCCTTTCTTCCTTCCTTCCCACTCGCAACACCCAACAGCTGGACTCATTGGTGTACGTGATCATGCAAGGCTACGTGGAATCGACGACGGTTTATCTGCCGCTCTCGCCTGGCAAGTCACTTCCGATGGTGGTCGGAAACTCGATGGACTCCGAGGACACTCAGGCTTACGAGGGCGTGGACTTACATCCAGTTGAGCTTGGACTTATCTCCCGTCGTTCGCTCGAGCGCCCTGGGTTGCGTTATCAACGTCGGGGCGCCGACATCAATGGATCGACGGCGAACTTTGTGGAGACCGAGTTTCTCATCGGCTCAGCCTCTCCCCTTCCAGACCCGCACCTAGGGGATCAGCTTTGGAGCTTTGTCCAAATCAGGGGTAGTATTCCATTGTTTTGGGGCCAGAGTCCTTGGGCGTTAAAACCTCCTCCAGTGCTCGAGGGTAACGAGGCCGACAACTTGGGTAAGCTATACATTTTGTAACATACCTGAATTCGACTACCATTCATCACAGCACTGTTATGTAGACGCACTTCGTAAGCATTTTGCGGCTCAGATGGCTCGCTATGGCGATATACTGGTTGTTTGTCTGGCAGAGAAGACTGGGAACGAAGGCAAGCTGGTGAACGAGTACGAGCGACAGGTGCAAGCCCTGAACTCGGACCCGTTACATCAAATCGAACTCTCGGGCTCGAATATGAGCGTCAAGTATCTCGGGTGGGATTTCCATCGGGAGTGTCGAGGGATGCATTATGAAAATCTCTCAAAGCTCATCGATGAGGCTTTGGACGACTTGCTCAAGCATGGGTAAGCGAATTTCGAGAAACCTTCAGAAATCTTACAAAAACGTGAAGTCTGATATAGGTTTGAATGGTCAGTTACTACTCAGCATCTGAAAAGCGGCAGACAGGAGTAATTCGATCCAACTGTATTGATTGCCTTGACCGCACTAATGTCGTTCAGTCAGCTTTTGCGAAACAAATCCTTAAACATTTTGTGGTCCATCTCGGCCTGCCTTCGCACGCCCCCGCTCTACCGGGTAGTGATGGTGGATTGGATGCAGCATTTAATCAAATATGGGCCAACAACGGGGATCAGATTTCCAAGCAATACGCTGGCACTTCTGCTCTCAAAGGTGATTTTGTGAGGTTAGTTTCTTTGCCAGCTCGCTTCATTTGTTTTGCGGAAGACTTTGCTGGATGATTGACTGTGGGGCCACGTGCATCTATTTTGTTTTTTCTAAGAACCGGTAAAAGAGATTGGAAGGGGGTAGTGAATGATGCAACGAACTCGGTAGCCCGACTGTGGTTAAATACAATGTCAGATTTCTTCAAACAGACGGTGCTTGATTAGTGAGTTTTGCAATCTCCTCTTCACACACTCGCCTGATATGAATTAACCGTTCAAATCCCACTTTAGTTCTCTAGGCGTCAATCAAGCTACGTTCTCACAGTTCCAGGACAGCTTGAGTGCCACCGACCCAGGTGAATTACTCAGGCTTTCGAAAGTGCGCTCGAATGCGAGTAAGTTTGGCAAAATCCCTACTGCCGTTGACACAACTCGCTAATATATGATGTCCGGGTAGTCGAGTCTGCTTCTCTACACATCCTTCCTGAAGGAGAGTCAAAAGTGGGAGGCTGGAGCTTGCTGTCACCCGTTCAGTCGGATACTAAGCAGTGTACCGAGGGATTCAGTGAACGTGTGTTATTGTTGAGTAACAAAGCACTCTATGCGATCAGCTATGATTATGGACTCCAGAAGGTAAGCCTTGTCTTTGTGTTTTCTTGCATAGTGACGATGCTAAACTTCGCTAATTGGTGCTTTTTGGTTCTTTATGATTGGATGAAAAGGTGGAAGAGTTTACAAGGATAGGCTTAGATGACATTACCCGGATCCAGAAAGGTGAATGGAAGCCCAGAACATCAGAATCTGATAGTATCTATTCAAATAAAAAAAGTCTGATCGGAGGCGATCCCGCTTCTTTTTTGTGACTCCGCATAGGTATTTATGTCATCTCGGCGCTGGAGGAGAGTGGACGAGACGAGAAAGAAAACTACGGCTTGGTGGTTTACTACGACGTGATGGGTGTGATGAAGAAGGTAAACACGTACACGGTCGCACTCGAACCGCCATCGGAGATAGAAGTTGGGGAAGGGAAAGCAGAGCCATCAGTGGAACGAATGATGGCTTTCAAGGCGCTGCGGTCGCTCGACTCACGATCCACCTCCACGTCCTGCCAGGCAATGGTGCAAGATATAGTAGAGCAGATTGTGGCAGGGTGTGCTGCTGGAGCGGTGGCTGTAGGAGAGGAGCCAATAGTAAGTGTCGAACAAGCAGAAAAAGAGACGGGCTTGTTGGCTCGCATGACACGGGGCGTCAAGCACCTGATTTGGTAATCTCGATGACTTTTTTCAAGCACTTGGCTCATGGGTCTTTGTAACATCTCAACTGGAGAGATCAAGGAAGTAGATGTGACGAGTAAAATCACCTATGTTTTTCTTCGTAGTCTACCGCCCCTGTTAGTTTGTTATGGCATTTCATTCTGATATATAATTTGTTTCTAAAGGCTCTGTATTGTTGTATGTTTTTAGGACATTTTTTTTACGGGTTGCAGGAGTTTTTAGATATAGTTGATCATGATATTGGTATAGCAGTTTTATGTGATATATCAGATGGAATCCGTAGGACAAGGTCACCTCTTCGAAATGGTCGCACCTGTTTGAACCTGCATTCCATTCCCTCTTAATTTACGGCCAAACCCTCCTCAATTCTCAGCAGTTTTGTCTCCATGAATACCAATAAATCTCTTCCTGGTTTACTCCCAAGGGCTTCTGTAAAATCAGCCTACAGAACATTCAACTATGCACCTCTGCCTTTGCCAATGTGGCCCATACTGACTTTCCATTTCCAAATTCTACATTTTGTCTTTTATTACAACTTATTTCCAACAGCATGACTTGCTTTCGAATGACAAAGCTCTTTCCCCTCAGCAAGAAGAGTTGGATACTTGGACTGAACATCTGAGATTCTTTGAAATGCCCAGCTCGCAAGAGTTGCAACGGGCCTGACTGCTGACATGCGGGCAGGAGCAATAGGTGGGATCGGGGCCGGGTCATTGCCTGGACTTTCAACTTTCCACCCGACCAGAGTTCAGTGTCGACTAGCCAAGACAGAAAATGACGGACTCGAACGCGTCCACGTTTGCTTACTCGGTGCTTCCAGGTGAGTTTGACGACCTCCTTTTTCTCCATTGCCGAAAGCGCCCCAATCATTTCATTTTTCACAAGACTAGATCGCGGCGCCTTATCGCTCTCAACTATCGAAGGAACTAATGTAGACAATTTGAATTTGTTTAGGCTTGCAATTTTTGTCGGTCGTGTCTCCTTTGGGTTTGCTTCTTCGAAGACCGTCCATAGTCGGGCATTTCCGGTGGAACGGTCTATTAACGTTTGGAATCGGTGGTAGTCTAGGGATTGCCAATGTAACGCTTCGGCCTCTTCCACGAATGGAAGAAAGCGCGGAGCGAGTCCGTTTGAATGTGAGCCCATTCAACAATATCTTATCGCGCCTTCTGACTAGATACACACCTCGAAGGAGGAAATGTAATGTGGACTGATACATGAATGTGACAAATCGGGTTGTCCACAAAGGACTTTTCCATTATCGGTGCCGCTCTCGGTGGACTTGCTACCTCAGCCATTTTCGCACATCGCGGATTTTGGCAGGTACTGACCATGGCGCCTGGGGGAGCGAGCTTGGGCATCGCAGGAGGCTTCTTGACTGGGATTATTAAGCGTCAGCCATCACAGACAACAGAATCGAAAGATGAATAGCTCTGAGCCGCGTGTAGGTACGATGACAGGCGCGAATGGGCGTAACTACCTTCATGTCAACACCTTGGGTCACTGGCTTGCATTGATTCACGTCTCTTGAAGGGTCACAAGCTGTTCTTGTATGTATATACATCACCATTGCCGCGTTCGACGTTCTTGTTCTGAATAGACAGCCCAATTTTACATAATGCCTTTTTCTCTGACTGTGCCAGCTGATCTGTCCCCTCATATGCTGGTCTACAGGATGGACACGCTGTAAATCTTAGTACCATCATCCTACTTGGAATGTTGATTTGGAAGGGCCAAAGTATATGCACCGGTATTCGAAACTCTGGGCGAAAGTTGTGCAACCTCGAGTCTGAACGAGCAACACCCTGCCATATCTTGTGACGAGATCTAAGTTTGGCTGTTACCTGCATGGAAAAAACATGAGTATAGATTTAGAAACCCATTGGCTTGAAGTTGATGCACCCAAACAAATATGTGACATGTGCGGTGACATGCCGGGAAGACCCGACACTCACATCCCTAAATACTTGTTGATGGCGGGCGGCGACAAGGCATGTTGGGTGACATGCTCACACCAGTGGCTGCCATTGGCCCTCTCTCATCGATGTCCTCACCTCTATCTTGCGGCCTGTGGCGCTTTGAGCGGTGCTTGAGTTCCGCATCAGCTCTCAGGACTCGAAAACCCATCTCCTTTGACAGCGTCTCCCACCCTCGCAAACCCACAAGCGAACCGGTTTCTCTGCCATCAGCGCCGTTTCGGCTTCGTATAATTTCTCTTTCCTATAATCGACCAGATGTACATGCGCTTCTCAGTCCGAACCTGTCTACCCGTCGAGCTATCCGCTATGTAGACCCAGAACGACACTTTGTCCTCTGCGCTGTGCCCGAAGCGCTAGTCGACACTTTCAACCATCCCGTTCTCACCGATAAGATACGCACGCTCAACTCATGCTTCTCGCCTGCTGATCGAGTCCGCTGGGCGGAAAAGCGAGCCGCTAAACGGGCGCGGGATTCCCTCGTTAAGCCCACACATGAATTGCGACTCACTTTTGGACTGCGAATCAAGGACACACACAAATCAGCGGTCGTCCGCAAGACTATACGAAAACGGTGGATAGCAGCACTGAAGCTCATTGTCCAGTATGGATGTCAACCCTGTTCCACCCAACCATCTCGACCTGATGATCCCGGCCAGGCTCAAGCAGTGAGCACGCCTACGGGTTTGCTGAGTTTGAATCCGCAAGATGCTAAGGTTGAGAAATGGTTGTTACAAGGTAAGTGCACTTTAATCATAAATCAACGTCATCCATTTCTTCAGGGGGATGAGTGATTTGACTAGCTGATTGACGTGCAACACTCTTTCATCAACATTTAGACCATTACTACATTGTACACCCAACCCTTTCACTCCACAAGATGACCATAGCCGAGCTTGTGCGTGTTGTTCGCGCAGCACTCAGCCATGTCCAGCAGCAAGCCCTGCGGCACGTTCCCAAACCAACTACGAGTCGCGAGACTTCTTTCAATCATTCAATCCGCCGCAAGTCTCATTCGCCTGTCCGCTCACTCGAACCACCTAAGCATCTGAACTCTCGTCCGTCTCCCCCACCTCCGCGGCGGCTAAAATGATGAATGTCGGACTGAGCGCAGTTTTTTGGTACGTAGAGGCCAAATGGAACGTAATGGGTTCAAAGTCCTCGTTGACCAAATATCTCAAAGACATTGAGCTTGTTTGCGATACCTCAGAAGCTCTCAGAAATACAGATCTTGATTTTCAACATTGGCTTGAAAAATGCTTTCCTGCCCTACCACTTCGGTATGCAAGAATATTATTTCAAGGGTTTTCAATGACTTGCGTGGACGCTTTTTGAAAAACCAAACTGAGACTGGCGCTATTGATTTCAAAATATATATTCGTACTTTACCACCTGAATTTGTGAGCATGTAATTTCAAGATCCAGAAAAATGACTTGAAGAATGGGTTTTATAAATGTCAGCTGAGACACACACGGCTTCTTCCGACTACTGAGCAATCTATATATAAATAAGACCGGCGAACTTTTCCATGTAGCTTCCTCTCACCACTCACCTCCCCCATCAGAAAGGAAGCAAGTGCTTGTAGACCATCAGACACCTGTATACAAGCCTATCAAATCAACCTTCACCCGACGTCATGAATACTCAATCCCCACGATCTCATCACCGAAGAAGAATTCACTTGGACTTCAAGATCGCCTTTAGCATCCTCATTGCTTCAAGATCCATCTCTCACGATCGGTGACAAAAACCACATAACTCGTGTCCAAGTTCGTACTCGCTTTGCAAGTCTTACGACGAGGATGGACGCACGAAACTTGCCATAGTCCGCTATGTAATTTTCCGGCCGGTAATCTAGTCGAATGTGGCCCCAAAGAAGCTCCTGTGTCGCCGAACATGGCTAAGGAAATTCCTTTCATCTTTAAAGCCGCAAAACGAGAGTGGAAGATTTGTCGTGAGTAAGTAGAGGTCGGGAGATTTGAGGATCAGAAGATGAATGGGACATGGTTAACTAAATTGGATGCCTCACCCAATCTAGTAGATGATGACTGGCCAATAGTTAGGGAAGACAAGTTTGTATGTAATTTTTTTTTTTTTTTTT
>KI568096.1:0-15509 GCA_000500245.1 Cronartium ribicola 11-2
CTGAGAAGACTTTGGGGACTTCAGGAAGTTGCAGCTAAACATCTACAGAGACATGAAGACACGCTGGATTTTCAAATTGATGCCTTTGAATTTTTAGCATCCTTGATATTGAGCAAAAACTTCATTACGTATTGGTTCAAAAAGAATCATAAACAGGTCTCAAACAAGGTTAGCAATGAGTACCACAGACTGTTTTGGTTTCTTCACGCTAAGAAGCAGTTTCAGAAAACAGAAGATGAGGTCTTATGTGACATGATGTATGGCTCATTGAAGTACTGGGACAAGCAACAAAAAAATGAAACTATACTTAAAAACATTGGAAGAGAAGTATTAATTCAGCAAATTTCAGACCAGTTCATGATCTCTCAAGTTTTCAGAAACCCAAAAAAATTACAAACAATGAAAATGGTGGAAAAGACATGGGTTTTTCAACAACCCTTGCCTTGTACACAAATGAAATGGAAACAGGAGATAAAACGTCTCCAGCTGAGCATGAGCTCTTGGCAAAAAAAAGACAAAGAAAATTTACAAACCCTGTTAATGAAGCTTTGGAATGCTCACAGTGCCATAGCTGTTTATCTTGGAATACCAACCAGAGCTTCAGAGCTCAACATCAATGCATTCGAATGTCTAGCTTCATTGATCTTGACTGATAAATCTAGCATCATTGAAAGACAGACGACTTGTAGAAGAGCCGATAAAGGAGTCAAAAATGACTACTTCAGGCTTTTCTGGTATATCCATTCCAAGACTCGTTATACAACTCTAA
Source organism: Cronartium ribicola 11-2 (assembly GCA_000500245.1). Classification (NCBI taxonomy): domain Eukaryota; kingdom Fungi; phylum Basidiomycota; class Pucciniomycetes; order Pucciniales; family Coleosporiaceae; genus Cronartium; species Cronartium ribicola. The sequence goes on from KI568096.1 coordinate 770, forward strand.
CCACAGTCTTAAGTGATGTGATTTATTCTTCCCTTGTTTACTGGAGGGAGAATCTTGGTGGAAGAAATTTTCCTAACATAAGTAACATAGGGAAAGATGAAATACTTCGTGTCATTCAACAAACTCTTCCAAAAAAACAAGTAGCTGGATGACCGTTCTCTTCCCAATATGTGGGATCTGAAGGTGAAAACATGGATTTTCAGCCCTAAAGCCAACTCTCAAGACTGCAGACTTTATTAGCAAGCAATAATTATCACAAAATCTTCTGTCGAGATTTTAAATCAGTATTTTGTGATACTCACACAGGATACTAGTACAGTTTCAAAGTCCATGGAAAAGGGTGCTTGGATTGGTTTGATGGTCTTTCTCTCGTTGTTATGTGATCACCTCTGTCTGATTGAAGTCAACCATTTCGAAAGTTCTCCTTAGCTCTAACTATATATAAAGCCCTCTTGCTTTTCTTTATTTTTTCTTTTTCCCTCAGCTTTCACCTTTACCATCAATCATCATTTCATTGATTACACCATAGCAGCTTTGTGTGGGCCTGGCACATAGTTTTCCACCAGCCATGGTCAGCCAAAGTAAGGGAACATGTAAGGAATCGTTTTAAAGGCTTATGGGTTGGAAAAAGTACTACCGCATGTTGATTTTTTCAAGCAAGGGAAACCATTTCAGAATCCATGGGTTTGAGCTCCTGGTCTCTTTGATAATCACCAAAGAGTCCAAAAGCCATGGCGGATGTTGTTTTGATTTGAATGATAGGCATTGAACTGAGCTTTACAGTCTCTCTTGATACATCTATTTTGAAAGCTTAGAAAAACTATGTGAAAATAAATTCTGTGGGAAGTATTTATGGTTGATTGGCTTACCTTTGTAGGATTGGTGTTGAGGATATCTAGCAACAAAAAGAAGTAGCACTGCCAACAAAGACATTCAGGACAAGCTTGTCCTAGATTTCCTCAGACAGGATTTGTCCTAGTTTTTCCTTGTCCAAACAAGGAACATCTAGGACAAATCTTGTCCTGAGACTTCTAGAACAACCATCTCCTAGTCGTTTCTGTTGGCAGTGTAGGGTTTTATGATAAACCTTTCCTCAGTTACTTGCTAAGACAAAGAATTACATTGGATTTCACCATACATTACATCCTCAACGTCAGCTTTGTTTGAATGTTGAAATATTTTTGAAATGAATCATATTTTTACTTAGTTGCTAAGGTCAAAGCCCATCAAGTTTTTTTTGTATAAACAGATGCACTTCCAACACATTTGCCTTGAAGTTTTTCCTCCAAGTGTTTTTTCAGTGTAACATCCAAGGTTTCCACCAATGTATTCCAGCCAATGGAGGCGGATTGCCTGAGTTTACATATCAAAGGAAGCATCGAAGAATGCCTTGCATGCTTCCATCCATGGGGAATCTGGAGGTAGTGATGTCTTTAAAGTTTTGAATACCAAAAACTTGGGACTTTGCTTGAGTAGAGGTGAGAGCATCCTGATAACCTGGAACAGTAGGCGTAAGAAAATAAGGGTGAACTGGTGATAAAGAGACAGAGGAATTCAACACTTGGGCAGAGCTGCAATGAGAAGGAGATCAGAAAAAAAAAAGAAAAAAAAAAAACACTTCTGACCATGTTGATTCCAATTATCATGGAGATCAACACAGCTGAAAAAACAAATACCTACTTGAGAAAGCAGGTGTAAAGACTAAGTGCAACCTGGTAATGAAGAAATGCACAAAATTGACTCCTGGAAAGACCTGTGTTTATCAGGGGATTGGAACAACAAGGCAGAAAAAATCTTCAAGCCACATGCACACACAATCATAAGCCTTGAATCTACATACATACTGAGAAAGAGGAGAGACAAGGAAACACAGATAGAGAGGTAAAGGTTAATCTTATCCTGAAATCTTTGATTCCAATGGGGAAAAGAAAAAGTTCAGCTCAAGCAGATATTTTCAAAAAGTAAAGTGTGACATCTTACACCCATACACACATACACAGACGACCACTTCCCCACATACAACTACTTTGCCATCTTACACACGCACACACATTGGAAAATCTCCATGGCAGAGAGCCATTAGTGAGTCAGAGAAACTGAAAGTAGACAAAACCAGGTCATAGTGTGATAGCAGGCACTCAGCATTAAACACCACTTCTAGGCGGCATTTACAACTGAATGACTCAGTTTGGCTGTGCAAGCTTGAAAGTTACAAGTTCCCACAATCCTGCAGTGTTGGTTTTCCAAAACTGAAAGTCGGCTAAAAGATGAATATTCCCAATAGAGAAATTTACCTGTAACCGAGTTGGTTTGGTCTACTTTCTGAGATTCTCTCCAATGCTCACATCTCATTTTTGAAATTCTTGAGAACTTCTTATAATATTTATAGATGAAACACATGGAATACACCAGCTCAAAAGTTGAAGGTTTCCTGAGTTGAAAAACATAAGAGTTATGAAATTCATATTTCAAAAATGTACACTTCTATGGCCACAGATCTTACTCTCAAGATAGCTTGTTTCATTCCATTTGCCATTTTCCATCTTGTTTGTTCCTCTGTAAAGTCAGCAACCCAATTAAATTGGGCTTAATTGGAGTGAATATTGCTACCATCCCTCAAAATTGTATTATCCCATACCTGGGGTTATAGCTGCTACTAAACCACAGGAGGGTGTGAACTGTCTGAAAACTGGATTGTTAGCATGATGTTGTGACCAGTTTTTTAGTTCAGAGAGAAGCATCAAAATTGTATCAGCTGGATGTTCCTGACTCAACATCAGGCACATCCATCTCATATACATATGCCTATGTCCAAAGCCCCCCCTTGGATGACGGCATAATCAAGTCAGATGACACATCCAATGTTGAGTCAAACATATTCATCCAACACAAATTTGTTGCTTATCAGACCATTCCAGGATTTAGAACTGCACAACAATATGAGGACAGGTTTTCCATACCAGTGTCCAAGCCAACGAACCAGGGGTTTTGGCCAGAGAGGAATGCTTCTGAGACCAACTTGATCTGGTGTCTCAATCAGCTTTGAGCTGGCCTCTTGTCTGAGCTAGATGGCTTTTCTACTCTCATGATAGAGGCCACAGCGTTTTGACCACCCCCACAAGCACTTTGTGGGAACCACTGCCATCATATTTTTCTCACATTCTTTCCTGCAAGGTATTCATGCAGGAAGAATGTGGGGTTTCCACTGAGGCAACCAGCCATGGTACGTGGGTTACAGTACCTTGGCAGGAACCTTGCATCCTGACTGCAAGAATACCTGGCAGGACAGTATGCAAGGAAATTAGGATGAAAGTGAAGGGAGGGTTGCATGTATAATGGACAGGCCCAGACCCTATATCAGTATCAGAAACTTTTCTCAACATCGAAATTTTAAACTTTTGGTGGGAACCTCTGCTGTGATACTTTGTAGTAGGATACTAGCCAACTGTGTAATAGTCTTCTATAGACTTATGCCTTTCATTTGTACCTGGCCGCATTGGTTTATTTTTATTATTCCTTTGCATATTTCTGAGCCAAAAGGCTATCAAACACACAAGAGTGTTTCCCCACCAGTAAAAACCTGTGGCTCTTCAGAGGAAAAAAGGATTGGGGTGGATGTTTCAGCTATAAAAAATCCCCAGGATATTGATAAAAATAAAAAGTAGGGTGCTTACTGTTCGGAAATAAATAAATCTAAAGGTTGGGAGAAGTTTTTAGGGGCTATTTTTTCTTGAGATTTTGGTCCACACCCACTGAATTTTCAGTCTCCAGGTGATGTTACAGAACACAACAATGTGGTGAAGAATTGACTTCCTGAGCCTGATTTTTTTTTTTTTTTTTAAGTTAAGTTGAGAAGGACTTGAAGCTTTTTTTTGTCTAGTGTGAAGCAAAAGAAAAAAAAAAGTGTTTGGTGGTTTCGACCCCTTCTTGAACACTCGCACCTCGGGTCAGTTGGTTGTTTGAATCTGTTAAGGTATTGGTTTAGATAGATGTGATTTGATTGGAGTTGTGTACAAGGATAATTCATGTTTCTGAAGATTTTTTTTGATAGATTCAACGTAGGTCTTGGGGTTGGGACTTTGTCCTAATCATTTTTCTTCAACTTCGCAGAAGATGGTGGATTCATTTGCGGCCTACTCTTTGATAGCTGTGAGGAAGGCAGCGAGAGTGTGGGTGGTAGTGAACGTTTTTGGTAATGGGCTTTTGGTGAGGGAGTTGGTAATCTTGTGCACAATTTCGTTACCTTTGAAGTCTACGTGGCCTGGACACCATCGGATCAAGACTCCAAGGGTTGCCAAAGGTCTTCGGATGTACCCTAAAAGTTTGTAAGCTTCTTTTCTGACTAGTGAAGATGAGATAGCAGTTTTCAATGAGTTAAATTCCTCGATGACACTCTAATTTTTCAAGATCAGCAAGGCCCTTCTTGTTGTCGGTTTAGCTGTTCGTGATATGAGAGTTGGACCTAGATGAATGCCTTTGTATTCAGCTTGATATGTTTTATTGTTTCGAGATGGACCCAAAGCTGCTGATGTGCTGGTGTTTGTGTTGCTACACCGTCCTGCTACCGCTGTGTTTTTCTTTGGGATGCGCAAACCATCAGTGAAAACCCTCGAGTCCCAAGCTTATTGAATGAAAGGGAAGAGCGAGTGCCGTTCTGGCCTTGTTAGTGTCTTTGCGACAAAGTTGAAGAGCTTACTTTGCACCTTGGTTCCTGTTGGGGTAAGGTCGGATCAGTCAGAGAGAGAAGCTTTCTTAACCTTTCTATCTTACTATTCCGTGACCAATCCCCATTTCACCCTCAGTCATACCTGAGGCTGAACTTGTTGTAATAGTTAATTGGTTCCATAATCTCAAGTTTTGGAAAAGTGATTAGAAGGATACCTTTCACAATCCTTTCCTTGCACCAATGACACAGGTTTGAGTTTGTCTCAAATCCGGTGGCCGCAAGCGGTCAAGCATGGGTTCTGAGGATGACCAGATGCACACTGGCGAGTACCCGGTCTTGAAAGGCCACTTCCAAGACGGTCATGGGACCAATATAGCTTACTCGGGCCCATGACCATCTGTTCTAGGATGGGACCAAGATTAAGGCATGCCAGGATTCGGATCGATGATAGAAAGACGGTCAAAACCCGGCTATGACTCGGTAAAAATCTCAGGTGCCACCCGATCATAAAACGCGGAGTCCATATCCCTCCGTACAACCGTGCTACGACAAAACAGCCTCTCGTGGTGCATGGTTATTTGTAAGTGTCCGGGTGGGAGCAAGTTTTGCAAAACGGTATTTAGAGGGTGCCTCTCGGGAGAGGTTTCAAGGGGGTTTAAACTTGAGGCCTGGGTTTACTTTGTGATCAAATAAAAGCTGAATTAAGTGTCAAAGGAAGTTTTTACATGTCGCGTGCCAAGGCCTTTTCAATGGCCTGGCCAACACTCATAGTAAATGACTTTTCGCATCCTGAAACCAAAAGTACTTGCAATTCTCAGCCTCTCTCTGCTTTCACAATAGCACTCATCTTCAACTCCCTAGCCTTCATCCTCAAGCTTGTCGCGACCCCAGCCGATCAGGCACAATTCTTGAAGACCTGTACGTTGTCTTCTGTCGAAGACCGATCCGACTACTCACTTCACTGTGAGGGCGCCTGAGCAACTTCGGATGATCATCCTCGATCAGTCGTCCGAGACCGACAGCGGGCAGCAGACGAGATTCGGAGCTGCTGTTTAGTCGGCCACAAGTGAGCGCAAGGCAAGGCAATGGGTTTATAATCAATTCATATCAGAAAGAGAAGAAAAAAGGAGGTAGGTAAACAGACCTGAGCTTGAGTTCTGCTACCGCACCCTCCCTCTTCACCCTTGGTTTCGACGGCCGTCGATACTTGAAAACTGAAAACATCGCACACAGTCCTGCAGTCTTTGATTTATTGACAAGAAGGGGGAGAATGAGCGTGTTGAAAAAGATTCACAATAAATGATGAGGTATTTAATGCCTACAAGACATCCTCTCAAGACCCAATTTGAAAAGGCAACCGCAAAGCTCCCAAAAATCCAAGGTAAAGCTGTCCACACCGAGCCTAAACCAATCCCAAAGACAACTGAAAAGCGAAAGAAAACATCAATAACTCGGCCTGGTTAGCAGATATTGTAAACAAGACGATTTTTACCGAGGCTTTGAAGATTTCTTAAAAACCTGGGTTGACCCAGCGAGCGCGTGAGGTTCTGAACCAGTTCAGCTTGAGTCTCGAGTTTGGTGAACAAGTCGCTCATGACTTGGATTTTTTGTCGCTAGAAAATAAGAGTAACGGACAGCTTATGAGCTTCTACCTTCTCAATTTTTTTCCTTTTCCTTCGTACAATCTTACCTCCAGGTCATCAAATGTGATGCGTGAATGAACTAGCGCACTAGAAATGAGGCGAGAGTTTTGGTTGATGGTTTCTAGTTGGCCTTCGATCTGCCCTAACCCGCTATTCACCGATCTGAGTCTGTGGTTGAGGTTTTCCTGTTGTTTTTCGACAAACAATGAACTTTAACTTTGCGTGACTGACTTTTCTTCAACCCCGTTGGCGTATCAACTTGAAGCTTTCACTCACGATTTCCATCGCTTGAACTCGTAGAGCGCTCTCGACAGTCCCAAAGCTTTCGGCATGGGTCCGACTCAAGCTATTGGCCATCTTCGAAAATTGCTAGTAATGATGAATGTATTGGGTCAGAAACCGACAACCAGGGTGTTTTCAAGGATGACCAGAGCTTTTTAAAACCGGATAATCACCGATTCTAAGATTTTCAGAGAGTTTCCCAGGGTTTGGTTGAGTTCATGGCCGACTGAGACAGAGAGCTCTTGTTGAAGCGCCTTGGAGGCTGCGGATGACTTCAACACAACGTCGACTGCAAGCTTTTGTATGACCTAAATTCCAAATCACGTACTTATCAGAACAAGTGATATTTACGGGAGAAAGAGAAAAAAAAATGTGAAGGAAGATTGAATGATACGTCTTCAGCAGACGTGACAAAGCGCTCCATCCCGCTCGAGAGATCCTGTGCACGCTGCTCTCTCTCAAGGCTGTCCCGGTTAGCAAGTCGGTCGACGAGCTCGCCGAAGTTTGTCTTTTGGGCCTCGAGGGTTACCTCAGAGTGCTTGAGATTATTGAGGCTGAGGCTGAAGAGGCGCTCGAGCTGTGCTCGACCAGCCTCCATTACCTCCGCTATCGAACGCGAACCGGTTGAAAGATGATGAACGATCGAGTCTCGAAGTTCGACATGACTCTGCTCCCGAGCTGATGCTTGACGTCGTAGAGAGACCAAGAGCTGGTTGGCGATCGCAGACGTGTTTTGGTATAGCTCTCGTGCTTTGTCTTTACATTTTTCCACCGTCGCCATAAGAAATATTTATCAAAAGCTTCGTGTCAGTCCAAACATTTGCATAAGGTCAAGGCTAGTTAGAGGGTGAGAGATCAGGGACCATAAAGTTGAGTTCGAGCATTCTAGCATCAGATCCTCACTCCTTACATAGCTCTTGATTATCCAGACTTCAAACTTCGAACCCTGATGCCTAATGCTTGGATTCACCCTCTGATCAAAAACAACCAAAGAGTAATAATAAACATACCAACGCCGTGAAGATTAACATATCCAAAACAGAGGGTCGCAGCCTCCCTCAAGTGACCAGAATAGGATGACCAAGATTGAGGTGATGCATGAAGCGCTCCTACACAAGCCTTCGTTTCGACCAGTCTTGCCTTACATTCAGCTGGCCTCGGTAGCGCACTTTTCTCTAATTCGCAAAGTGTGAGTCGAGCCGCGAAGGATGACCTCGCGGAATCAGACTCGGAGACAAGTGAGCAGAAGGAGCGCTGATGTTCATTATCCCAATCTGAAAAGATTCGGGTCTCGCAGGATAGCTCTTGGACAGGTTTGATGGATGGGGGCGCGGTATCGAGCTCTGGTCAAGAGGCGGGGGGGTGGCAAGGCAAAGCGAGAATTGGAGTCTTCGTTCGTGTTTGAGCACGTGAAGAGAGATCACTCACTCAATCCCGAGCTGACCAGAAGGTCTGTGAGCTCGTCCAGGTCAGTATGTCCATCGACCGCGTTCGGATGCTCATGATCATCGGCCGGTGGTAGTTCGACAGCGGTTTTCAAGGTGCCAAGGCTTCGGAAGCCGAAACCGAGGGCCAGGTCAACAAACGCACTTGAGATGATGAAGATGAGGATGCTGTTGACCGTCATTTGGGGTGAGAAGGTGTGAAGGTCTGATTGGAGTTGACGTCAACAAACTCTGGTCGGATTATGCTTTTATGATACCAGGCTGACTAATTAACTGACTCGATCATCTATGCCTTGGCCATCTCAAACCAACAACACTGATATTATGAGACTGTGAGCAAACAACCACCCTGATGGTTATCATCACCTTTCAACTTCACCAAGTAAAAAAGGCAAAGCTTTCAAACTCCTAATTACCATCACCTGGACCTGGCTTGAACCTCACGGTCAGCATTGTGAAGGTAACTATGAGATCTGGTAGAAATTATATGTAGAGAAAGGGGAAGATGTTTTCCTTCTTGCTATTAGGCTCCATCACATTTACTGCACACCCCATTTCTAAGTTGGTACAATGAGAATTTGCTTGTACAAAGTCTGGAAAACTTTCTGGACACAGTTCATGGACGCAACTTTTGAGGTTGGAAACCTGTAAATCTGATAGTGGTGGACTTTGTCCTACTGAAGGGCTTGCAATATATTAAACATTTTGGGTCGAAAGGTTTCCCGTGAACTGCCTCTATTCTCAATCTGAAACTAAAGCCACTCCACACTGCCTCTGCAAGTTTCTCTACCTACTTCAGTAACTTCAAAAATTTGACCAATGTCCACTCAGTCTCATGGCCCAATTCTGTGGTAGTATCACTACATCATTGATTATGTCAGGGTACAAAGACCTTTTCTTTTCCCGACTGAGGAACTCATTGGCGGAAGTCGGCAAAAGCGTTTCCTCCAAGTCTGATCCAGGGCAAACTTGGTTGGAAGACAGGCTTTCCATCTTCTTCTTTTTTTTTTTGACAACCGTTCCCTTGATTGGAGAAACATATCTGTCTGTTTGAATGGCGCACAACATTACATGAAGTCATAAAGTCACCCTAAGTGAGCCCGTACAGCTGATGACATGACTAGTCACTAGATCGATGAGCATATCATGATACATGTTTTCTTTATTGCGTTAATCATAGAAGAAGGGGATGCAAGGGTCTCAAAAAAAGGGGGGGAAAGTCTTACAAAAAAAAAAACTGATAAAAAAGAGGAATGGGGAGAGGGAGATCAATGTAGACGAAACCAGGATCACAAACATCACTCATCTTTCCATAGACAAAAAGCCAGACAAAGAAGGATCAGTCGAGATGATGATCAGGATGGGGGGGTCAACGAAATTTAGAATAAAGGATAAACAAGCTACGAAGAAGACAGATAGAGTGAGCGATTGGGTAATTTTGGGGTGGGATTATTGGAGCGGGGAGACTTACATCAGGAGAACGAGGACGGCGATGATGGCACCTGTGATGATCCGCTGTCGATACATCCTGTTTGCTCAGACAAGGTGTGAGTGGAAAGCAATAAAAGGGGAATCAGCCAAACCAGTTGAAGCTGAAAAGTATCGAGAGTAAGAAAGGGAAAGAGGCGCCGGATGAGCGAGTTTGGTTGGAAGGATTGATGAGGTGTGGAAGGGTCAAGGAACTGACTGTCTGATCATTTGGTTGAGTGTGCTACTGGCTTTGTCGATATGCCCATCTGCTTCTCTCAACTGAGGGGTAGGTGTACGACACAAGTCAGACAACAGATGAACGAGTAGCTGAAGTTGGTCAGAGAAGTGCTGTCGCTCACGGTGTCTCGAGTCCCCTCGATTTGTTCCCGCTGGCTCCTGAGGTCGCGGAGGATGCCAGTTCCGAGATCTTCGGTTTCCAGTGCGATTCGATGGCTTGAATCCAATCGACTCGAGCTGGATTCGAGCAAATAGTTGGCCTTCAAGAGTCGCTCGCGTTGGGCTTGAGATTGTGAAAAGGGTGCCTGATCATCTTCGTGTACGGATCCATCTAGACCAGAGGGCGCGAGCGATGAGCTTGCGTGGGCTTGTTTCTGACCAGATCAACTCGCTCGTCGTCAGCGGGAGTATAAAAAAAACAGGTTAGGAGCGAGCGTACGGTTTGGGACTTGAAGCCAGCCAGCTCGTTCCGGAATCCCTTCAGCTTGGTGGCGATGCTTGGTTTGAGTGCTCGGTCGAGTGTTTGAAGTTCCACTTCCATTTGTGAAACCTAGTGTGTGGCAGATTCGGAAACCGAAAAGCATAGTCACATTCAATTACCTATGGACCCAGCATCAGAAAGAATTAGTGGACACCTACGATCTCTTCTGCTTCTTCTGTGTCTCGTTCCACTCGCCTCAAAACCACCTTGCGTGGTTCTGATAGGAATATCCAGAGAATGGAGACATGATAAGCCATTCGGGTCCGCAGGCATAGTGAAGCGTCATAGGGAAGACGCACCACCGACAAGGTTCTTGGCCTCGACATTGAGAGCGTTTCGGATGCTGATGACGAGGTCATTGAATTCTTGCTCGTAGGAATTGAACAGCTCGAGACCCGGAATGGAATCCATCTCGATGGATAGAGAGGTGATAGGGAAGTGGATGGGTTGGTGGAAATTTGATTTGAGGTGTGGATGGTCGAGTGCTGATTGTTTAAATGGGTGAGTAGTCGGCTGTCCTTGGAAATCTGAAGTGGAGCGACGGTGTGAGGGACAACACCGCAGCCTACGCCTGGTGTGGCAGAGCTGGGCGGGCACCTTGCATGCACATAATCGAAATCGACTCCACCAGACGCCTTGATTGATCAAATTGGTTATTTTACAGGGGACAACGAACCATCCCCAGAAAATTCAGGACGTCGAGGTATCAACACATAGTATGGCTTGTTTTCCCAGAAATTTCCCCCATTAATTCAAAAAACATTAAATGCAAGACCACCCAAAGAAATGTAAATGGTGGTGTTGTAGTGCCTTGGGACAGTACCAATACTGGCTCATGATTCCTCGGATGGTGAGATCCAAGGAATCCAACCAACCCTCTAAACTTATGTAGAACCGATTTCCATGATGACCAAATTTATTTATCCCACAATACCTTTAAATAAAAAAATAAACTAAAAATACTCAAAGTTCTTAAGCTCTTGAAAACCTTTCACCATCAAAAAAAAAAAAGCAACGATTGCAACCTAGTGGCGCGGAGGTTAATGGGACCTCAAACGCCCTCGCCATCAAGAACTATGCGTCGTTCGCTCACATTCTCTTTCCATATTGGGTCGCCATGGTCGAAGGAGACCGAAACTAATCAAACCGATCAAAATAACGATAAAAGGAAAAAAAGTTCAGAAAGAGATAGATAAATGAAAAGAAAGTCTTTGCAATAGCACCAGTAGCAAAAAAAAAAAAAGGAGCATGTTAAATGAGCAATTTATATAATATTCTCTTTTTGACCTTTTCCTACTCCCCTCTTTATATATACTGTATGTAAATAAATTCATGATGTGTTTTTCTTGTGAAACATAGCCTTTGATTGATAACATTAATTAGTGTCATATATATATATATATCTGATTAAGACTAGTTAACTGAAATCAATATAATGTAATACTACATCTATTTCTTCTTCTTCTTTTCTTTTTTTTTTAGTTTTTGGTCTTTTCTTTATTTAATTCAACAAGCAAAGCGAGCTTTCTTTTTGAAAAAAGGATTATAATGTAAGATTCTATGTCTTGAATGTCACAACATTTGCATAAATATATGTCTCACAAAAAAGTTTTATTTTTTATTTTTTTCCTAATTATTCTATTACATAGAAGATGAAGATTTAAATAACGTTTTAAATTATTTCTTTGATTCTTATATTCTTATGAACGTACTCCGCTCATATAGAAATAAATACATAAAATAATGAATAATCTCATCATTTATGTTTGAACAAGTTTTACCTCTTATTAATAATGAATCCTCAATATTTCTTGCAGGTTTCTAGGTTAATAAACCTTTAGGTTTAAAAAGTTTATGTCTAGGTTTAGGATCATCAGATACAATTATTGATTACTTTGAAGTTTCTTTAATTGATTTCACTGGATTTTTTTCTTTTATCCATTGATCAGGTTTAGCTTGTAAAATTAGTAATATATTTTGTTCTACCCAAATTTCTGATTCAAAATAAGAAGAAGAAGAAGAAGAAGAAAAGGATTGATCATCATAAGAATTCAAATCCTTTTTGAATAGGTGAATCAGGTGGTGTACCTGATTCATATAAAGTAGCTAATAATATATTTTTCTTGATGAATATTTTTTTGAATCAATTTCTTTTTCCTTCAATTCAGTTTCAGGTGTACCCGGTTCAATAAATCCAAGTTCAGGTGGTGTACCTGGTGATGAATAAAAGTCATTTAAAGATCATTTGTTTTTATTCATTCTTTAAATTTTTTTAGATTGATTTATATAATCATAAACATTACATTTAAACTTGTAATCAAAATCAGAAATATTATGGTTAATTTGAGATGAAGGATATTTATGCAAATATTTTTGGAATATTGGATTGATTAAAATTTGAAACATTTTTTTTTCTTCAAACTCATTAGTATGAGGAGAAGAATTTGAATTAAGAATGAAATATTCTTGATCATATAATGTTAGACCAAGGGTTTTTTCATACAATAACATTTGAATTATTATATCTCTCTGATAACATTTTGATTGGACTGACAGATCTTTCGTATGGATCAGGATTTTGAACTTCTTCAGGAAGATGATTGTGACTATTAGATGTCTCAAGAGTATTAAATCTTTCAGGAAGATGATTAGCGGGTTAAAATCCTTCAGATGGATTAGGATTATTAAATATTACAGATGTGTTAGGACTATTAAATTTTTCTACAGGAAGATGATTAAGATTATTTGAGAGTTCAGAATTGGAATAAATTTTAGAACTAACAAATGATGGTTTTGAATCTTTCATAGATCTTTTAGCAGATGAAGGAATAAGACTACCATGTCTTCCAGATGGATCTGGAGTTGGATCAGATGGTAGTCTACCAGGTTCAAATCCATCAAGATTAGACAATTGAGGTTGATTATTATTATCAATCATCTTCAATCATTCATAATCATTACTCTTAACAAAAAGTGTTGAGACCAATTTTTCATTAATAGAGGAATATTGATGATCGTCATTATTAGCAATGTTTATTATATCATTATGAGTATTTCCATTATCATTCATTTTGTATAAGTTTGATGGTGATACTTTTTTTTAACAGGTATTAGTTTTTTCAGGAGAGTTATATGGTGTCCAATAATCAGATGATCTGATTGAGTTAATTGGTTTTATTGATTTATCAATTGAATGTAAATGAGGTTTACATGTTATTGGATTTGTAGAATGACTTAAATTTGGGGTTGAGTTTCTGAAAGTATACAAAGTAAAAGATGTAAATTCAGTATACCATATGATATACAAAAAGAGTAAGGTATTTGACAATAAGTAAATGCTAAGAGTAGAAAGAGCATTAGCTTTTTGTTTTCTACAATGTATTGTCCTCATTAGGCTGAATTTTAGTGTGAATAACTACAATTTTCAATTTTACATCACTTTTATTCATGAATTCTTGAGTTGATGTCAGGATTCAACCATATTTTTAAGTACTTACTGTAAGGGTTATGTAGTACTACACCATACTCAGTTTTATGATTCAGATTGGATTATTTATTTCCAAAAATTGAACTAATTCATCACTAGCAAAACTCATTTATCAACCAATCAACCAACCAAAGAAAGATGACAACCAATCAAGATTGGCCAACTAGTTACGGCTTTGAAGAAGATATCGAAGAAGAAGAATTAGAAAATATTGTAAGTGGCCCTTGAACTATCCTCAATAAATTACCAAATCAGACTGAACGCGTCATAAACGCGTCCCAAAACCGATAAACCTATCATCTTCAAAGTGGAAAAGATATTATAATGATAATGGACTAAATAATTAATTTGATTAATAATACAATATTTTAGTACGTTCAAAGAAAGGATGTAATTTTATTTGTGATAGAATCAACTGAAAATATATTGAAATCTCGTAAATTAAATGAAGAAGATGAATTAAAACAAACATCTCATTTATTAGAAATTTTTAAAGTCATATTTCAATTAATTAAAAAGAAAATCATATCAAATCCAAAAGATAGGATTGGTTTTATGATTTATAATACGGTAGGGATCTTTATAATTTACTTGCAGTACCTAATTGAACAATCAATCTTTTTCTGATTCGTCAATCGATCGATCGATCGATGGTTTTTATTTTTAGGAACAAGGATCTAAGACTGATAAAAACGTTTGGAAATCCTGCTTATTTTTGAACGATTTAATTGATTTAGACGCACCAGTAATAAAAAAATTAAAGTTATTGATAGATCGTAAGTTTATATATACAATAAATGCTTCTTTCTTAATCTTTTTCTGTTGTTGTTCATGTGTTTTTTTTTTCTGCTTCTTTCTTTCTGCTTAATATATAGGAGGTGAAAAGGATCCCAGTGTATTTCAAGCATTATATCGACCACAAAAATCACAACCTAATCAAATCACTGAAGCTTTAAAAGCTTCCTTAAATAGATTCACAGAATGGTATTATTATCAGTTTTAACTTCATTTTTTTTTTTTTTTTTGAAT
>AWVX01027699.1:0-10006 GCA_000500245.1 Cronartium ribicola 11-2
CTAGCCAAACTCCTAACCATTTGAGCTCTTTGAGAGGTTCTAAGCGCTGATTCCCAAAAGTGACTGGTAGTTTTTGGAAGTTTCTTCGCCAAGTAAAGTGCATCAGTCGGAATTTTTTCTGGTCGAAAAGGGCGCCATGTTTTCTACCCCATTGAAGTGATTCAAAGCCCACTTGTTCCAGTCTAGCAATGTTATGGTCAATCATCTTGTGTGCTACTGCGTGACCCACATTGTCAATAAAACCTAACGATAGTTCATCTGAATCTGGTGACACCGGTGAGTCTAAGAGGAGTGATGAGTTGTAGATGATATACAGAATCACTGACAACGGTGAGCCCTGAGGTAGTCCATTCGGTATATTGAAATAGGGTGAAGTATAATCCTGGAGCCTACACGAGGTGTTTCGATCCGTCAGGAAACCCTCAATCATTTTGGTTAAATATCTCGGGCATTGTTTAGATCTAAGGATATGCAGCAGCCTTTCTCGATGTACTGTACACAGATTTAACATCCAGGAAAAGGACAAATACGACGCGGCCTTGTTCACAGAGTTTTAATCCAAGTGACTAAAATAAAGAGCGCATCTTCGGTGCTACGTTGCCGCTGTCCACCCATGTGCCCGTCTGCTAGGATTCTCTGGGACTCAGCCCAGTGCGTTAGGCGGCCAGTGAGTATCTTCTCCAAGACTTTCCCTAGACAATCGAGGAGTGCGATGGGTCTATAGGCTCCTGACTCCGAGTAGTCTGATTTTCCCATTTTCCTTATGATTGCTGTGATAGCTGAGCGCCAGGTTCGAGGAAAATGTCCCAATCTGATGCAGGCATTAAAGAGCGGGAAGAGATGATGTCTAAGAGCAGGGAAGCCTATTTTGATTAATTCATTAAAGACCCCTCTGTGACCTTTAACCTTTTTGTTAGGTAGTCTACGAATTACCTCTTCAACTTCAAATTCAGAAATAGGTGGTGCATCTAGGCCTGGATCAATATATAGATCATCCGGGATGACAACATCAGATAGAGCTGCCTCCGTAGTTACCACCGAGGTACCTTCGAACAGCAACTGGGCCTGTTTTTCCTTCTCGGTGGCCAGGGATCTGTCCGCCTTATATAGTGGCGCAATCTCACCTGTGGAGGTTGGCTTGGTATATTTATAAGCTTTGAATAATTCGGCGCCTTGACTTTGAGCTAAGAATGTCTTCCAATGGATAGTTTTAAGTCTCTGAACTTCCTTCCTAAAGAAATATTGCCACTCTAAGAAGCACTGGTGTGCCATGGGTGTCTTTCTGCGGAGCCACCACCGTCTGGCTCTGTTTCGATTCTTAAGGATGGGGTTATGCTTTTCCGGGTCCCACCATGTCTTATATCGTGACGGTTTTGTTGAAACTTCTTTTCCTTGTGATTTGAAAGCTTTGAGCATGACATCTGAAATCATCCTAGCGCTACCATCAATCTGAGTTGGTGTTGAATAGTCTCTACACTTCATTTCAACAACTTAAGCACGAATGCCAAGCTATGTCGAAGTGAGGCATGTCGAATTGCAGTGAGACACGCGCAGTGACGTAGATACAGTCGTATGCTTGTATCCAGACAGGTTCGACCTCACCTCCAGACATTTGCGCCGTACTGACTTACTCTTTCCCCATTGCTAAAAATAGCTGGGAAAGAGTAAGTCCACCCTTTCGCGTCCTTCCGCTTTCCTCTCACCTCTCTATCTTATATCTTATCTTTTCATCACATCTGATCCCTATGTGCCCGATTTTCAATCTTTAGAATGATATATTTCACCGCTTCTAAAGACTTGGGCTAATAGTGATTCACACTCGAAATGAGGTCAGGAAGTGTGATAGAAAGTCCTGGGTTAGAGAGGTACTCACCCATTTTGGACATTATTTCATCAGATCATACTCTCCCTGATTTTTTTTCAAGCTAAAGGACCCTTTCATTGGGCCATTTACAGTCCTAGAATTAGTGGAGAAGGATGCCCTTTGACTGGACTTACATGGTGCTTACTCAAGGAGGCACCCTGTCTTCCCTGTCTCCCTTATCAAGATGTATAAGGAGTCAGATAAGACCCTCTTTCCAAACAGGGAATTCACAAAAGAAACCAATGCCTACTGTGGAAGAGGATGAGGGTATAGTGGACAAAGTCTTGAATAAAAGACTGGTTCAAAATGGGAAACAGAAGGAATTACAATATCTTGTGACCTTTAAAAACCAAACTGCTGAGACTGCACAATGGGTGCCAGCAGCAGATATATTCCTAATGCAGGAAATCTTCTGAGGAATTTATGCAAAGAACTCAGGGAGGAGCAATTAAAATGACTTGGCATTTTTTTTTTATTGTTTTTTTTTTTTTTTTTTCTGCTGGAGGAAGTGTCAGCTTGGGCATATTACGATGACACTCATAATAACCCATAACTAACAAATCCATATGTGTACATCTATATGTACACCTATAACTACCCATATACAAGAGAAGGATATATCCTTGTATTGAGTGTAGAGGCTTGAGGAACTTACATTTCTATATATAACATTCTTTTCAAATATGTATTTCCTTTCTTGAATCATTTCTGATAGTCTTATGTTTCTGTTTGTGTCAACTGTCGTCACGGTCAAGCTAGGGTAAGATGTATGACAGTGGATGAGTGACGTGTTTAGGGGACATAGGTGTTACAATCCAGTTCTGGAGTAACAGGGGCCTGGGGACCTCTTGTTGTGTCAATCATCTAGAATGGATTGGTGCAATCCTTGGGAAAGGTTGTACCAAAACATCTGGATTGAAACATCTGTGGACACTAGACACCAACTTGGAAACTGACCCAACATGGAGTCAGGGGTAGCCATTGGATATGTTGCGGTTCGATTAGAGAGTAAGGAGGGGGAGAATCAGGGTTTGAGCAAGGGAAGTGGGAGAAAGGGGTGACTGGATAAGGACGGAAAGTTGATAGAAAGCTGAGTGAATAGAAGGAGGTTGGTCGGTCGTTGGGCATACGCGCCACCCACTGGTTTATTTATTTATAGAGATCGGATTCTACGGTGAGAATGTGATGAGTAAGGTTGTATCCTCACGTCGATCTACGAAGCTCTGGGAATGTTGGTACGAAACTTGAGGTGGAGAGAAAACGAATGAAACCGAATTCTCTTCATCGGAGAGCATACAAGCCTAAAAATACGGAAACAGGAACCAGGCACGGAAAGGACACACTTATCACTCCGACACACGTTTCTGTTCATCACAAACCAGCTTGGACGTGCACCCACCCTCTCGGCGCAAAGGTCCACAGGGCTCAAGCTTGCCTACCGTGAGATAAGGCAGGATGGCACTCATGACCCTCATCTCAGCCCACAAAGCTTCCAACAAAGCGACCTCTCATTCAAAAACAAGAACTCTTCTTACCAAATCTTGGGCGTTGATCTCTCTGCCAACGAGCAAGACGACATCCAACGCGCTTTTGTTCATCAGTTTCACTCATCTCCTAGTCAACTTATGTTCGTCTCTCAGTAGACACACCCTTCTGGCTAATTTGGGTATCCCCTCCCTAATTTAGCATAGCTCCTGCTAGCTATGACCAAAAAACGCGAAATAATACACAATGCTTTTGAGATTTGGATAGATCGTAAGTCTTTTTCCTTTTTTTTGCATATTTACCTTTTTTTGTTTGAAAATGAAAATCCCTATAACTATTTATAATTAAGAAAAATCATCTTTTTGAAATTTGATTTTTTTTGGTAGCCGTCAAACGTGAAGACGAACACGATAAAAAAATTATATCCAATCCTTATTCACCTCTCTCGTCGTCACCCACGCAATCTCCTCCTCCACCACTCACACCGTTCCAGTGCCTTACCAGGGGAGATAGTACCGCTGTGAAAGTTAAACATCAATCACTTCGACAAACTACATCCCATCCACATCTTACTCGTAACCGAACTTCTGCGCCACCGTTGATGAACAATCAATCAAACACCCACTTTCTCACTACCTCACCATTTCATCAACAGTCCATCACACCACGGCCAGAACTTGGATACGAATCGGAAAAGAATGCCTATAACTCTCCTCTGAACGCTCACGCAAGTACAAACCCGCCCTCTTCACCCATCGATTATAACCCACCATTGGTCCCTCAAAGAATAAAAGAAGGAGCATCTCGCAATATGTGCTCTCCATCAACATCAGCAGCGCAAACCATGCTTCATGAATGAAAGACTCAAGTGACAACCTCTAGTTCTACTAAAGATAATCCACAATTGGATTCAGAAATTCTTTCCTGTGATTCATCCTGTGATGAAACGACTACTTTTGATGCTGGGATAAACAGACTTGTGTAGATGTTCTCGTACTTTTTTTTTTTTTTTAACATAAGATCCTGTTCCCTCCAAAGTATACACTTTATGTGTCTTTGAATACACATCCTATTTACTTTAAAGCTTTATGATTCTTTAATACATATTATACGCTTCATATGAGTCTCTTTAATACACATGCTATTTGTTGGACTCACGTTACAACCATTCCAACACTATTTGCTTTGGGGGAGAGTGTGTCTTCTATCTCTACCAAGCTAGAGGTATTCACTAGAGATATATTTCTTTTTTGAAATGAAAACACGGTCATGGATCTTTCAAAAATAAAAAAGTTGGTAACATTCATGGCTAGAATGGTTCTCCAAATGGAGTAAAGCAGTCGTAGAGTAAGAGTGTCAAGGTTGGTGTATTCTGAGAGGCCAAAGCAACTCAGGGCTTATTCTTGAGAGTACACCAACTCTGAGCACTCTTAAAGATTTAACAAGTCAATCAAGACTTACTTAACTAGATAAAAGCACAAAATTTAATCGAAAGAGGTGATAGCTAAATTTAAAGAGGCTCCAATGCAAGGATGTATTCAAAAATGGAGGTAAATGATGGGTCACTTCAGCTCTAAGATGATTAGATGTGTTTTAACTTGGAAGTAAGATAAAAGTTGATTGGTTAAAAAAATAAGATAAAATATATACTGATTGATGTAAAAGGTAAAAGCTAAGGAAAAAAGAGAAAACAACAAGCAGTCAGAGGGCTGTATATATAGTCAGAGCTGAGGGGGAACTCTGTACAAGCTTGACTCAAAACAGACAGAGATGAACACTGACAACAAGAGAATATTCTGTGAACAAAGATGAAAAGAAAGACAATTGACCAAATCCAGACATTGCTTTTTGGTGGATTGCTCCTTTGTACAAGTATCCTTCATAAACATAATAGGGGACTATGCTAAAGCATCAAAAAGCTATGTTGACATGCTAGGACAGTGGTTTCCTGAGAAAGTCTGCTGGCTGACAACAGAGGAACTGAAGGTCATAATTACTCTGGAATTGAAAAGTAATAGGATACTTCAAAAAACAAAAAAACAAAAACACCTTGAGTTTGTTATCTGCATAAACCTGGCATAAAATACTCCACCAGCTTGTGAAAAACATTTTCTGTAAGAGTCCCACCTTCTTTTTTTTTTTTCTTCCAAAGGATTCAAGACGAAAATTTCACTGGGGAACAACCTGTTTTTCAGGCTCGCGGATTATCTAGCATACTTGCTACATTCTTTCATTCTTGGTCCGCTCGGAAATTTGCCCAAGAAGTGCTCTCATAGAGGCTGTAGACGAGATGAGATTCCGCACCATGTCTTTGGACTACGTTCGAGCAGAAAAAACAGTATCAGCAATTGCTCTGCATGCTATTGTGGTAGTTCTACAAAAGTTCAGCTTGGGAACTGAAAAGCAGCGAGCTCTTTTTTTGTATCGTGATATCCAAACTGTGTGCTGAGCTATCATGCTATCCAAAATGTGTGCTGAGCTATCATGCTATCTAAAAATGTGTGCTGAGCCCTGTTGGATGGAACAAGATGATGCGTATAAAAACTGATGGTATTCTTGATACTCTCTCCCTCCAATAAACCACCTCATCACCAAGCATCATATCTCATTAATCACATCTTATAGCAAACGAAATCCCACATCTCAACTTTAAATAAATCCTAGCGAAACCCGCCTTTTTACACCTTACACACACCTCTCTCATACGCAACTCCAAAAACCAAAAGCCAACATGACCAACTCGCCCAACTCTCAAAAAAAATTTCCTGTCTTACATCCGGAAATTTTCCAATCCGCCTTATTAGATGAATCTGAACAAGTGAATCAGGGGATTAAAGACTTTTCTGATTTACCCCAAAACGGGCAAGCAAGAAAAAGTTTGTCAACTTCTCCTCTTCTTATTTTTTTTTTTTTTTCTTTTTCCATTATTATTAAAATTCAATTTGCTCATGAAATTTGATTTTAAATTACCTTTTAGATCGTTACCTCGATACCGCCCTTATCCTGAATAAGTCAACCTATCAATTTTTGAAGAGGGTAACATGGAAAGTGAGTAGTTTGATGACATTTTTTGTTTTATATATTCTATTGTCCCTACCCTTAAAAGATTCTAACAAATTTACCTTTTCTTTTTTGGCAGAGGTTATCAATCCACCAACATCACGAGCCATTAAATATTTCAGATGTGCAGAAACTGGCTCAAGACTTTGAAGAAAATAAAGAATTCACCAAGAGTATTGAATTATTATATTACTTTTCTCCTATGCACAACCTTTTACTCGAACAAAATCCTGAAATGATCTCAACTAACGCTCTGGTACGATCCGCAAGTCAAATCTTTGAAATTGGCTTGCCTACTCGAATTCGTGAGGTTGTAATCGCTTTGGCTCTTCCTGATCACGATGAAGAAGATCTTGAATCGAATATGTTTGAAATAGCTTCCTTAATGTTGCTCATTCCTAACTTTCGATTATTGTCGACTTTTAAATTCTTGACAGACAATCTAGTGCACGTGTCTGAACCATTTCTTGCTTCCATCATTGAGAAACTTGAACATGTTGAAGTGATTCTTCTTTATATGCCCGACGGATCACTCGAATCTGAAGAAGAAGAAGTGGGACAAAATGATTTAGGAGAAGCTCTAGCTTCACGAGAAAAACTAACGTCATTGAATATTAGATACTT
This sequence comes from Cronartium ribicola 11-2, assembly GCA_000500245.1. NCBI lineage: Eukaryota > Fungi > Basidiomycota > Pucciniomycetes > Pucciniales > Coleosporiaceae > Cronartium > Cronartium ribicola. Next base: position 7,034 of record AWVX01027699.1, read on the forward strand.
AAAATCACCTAACTCAAATTGGTTCAATTTAAAATGGAAATGTCAACTCAAAGAGCTTACGATTGAACTTAGGACAGATCAAACAACATTCGAACCTCAACATCTTGTTCGATTTTGGCATTTGTTTCGTCATAGTTTGGTTAGTCTCTATCACCGAAGTCTTCCTATTCGTCACACAGAAGAAGAAAAAACTTTGATAAAAGATTTTGGACTAGTTCGATATCTTACTTTTTCTGGACATCCTCAAATTTTATCTTTGATATCACATTTTCCAAATGTAGAAACCTTTACTTGGATTTTAGAAGGTCATATGTTCATTAACGAATTCAATTATTTTATGGAATTTTTTTTTCCAAATGAACATCGTTGGAAGAATCTCAAAAAAATTGTGATTCCTAAAGACACTTTTATTATGGATTTCGCTTTCACAGATTTTCAAAAGTTTCAATCATTTTTGGATTCTTATTCAATCAATTTGGAGTGCGATGATCTTATCGCATTCAATGATTGTGTAGAAGCTGTTACTGACCTTAATTCAACGCTTAACCCTCGACCTACCATTTTGGAGACGTAAATGGTATCCTTCTGTCTTGTTCTTCGTTGTATTTATCTTCATCTTCACACAATCTTGAAGAATCAGTGTTTAGTTTTCTGTGCATGTAACGTTCCCTTGTCTATTATATTATGTAATGTTTGTTTTTTTGGAATGATGACCTAAATTTACATGAACTGATTTGTGCGGTTCCAAACTATTGAGTTATTTTTGCATCTTCATTCCCTGTTGTAGAGGTTTCTATGAGAATGTGCCAACTTGAAAACCAAGAAGCGTGTACCCATCATTTACCAGGGATACAATATATATGTACCCTTTTCCCATCACATCTTGAAATCCTTTCTTCACTATCACTACCAGCCTTGTGAAAACCTGTAGATGCATGCCATAGAAGATGCCTGATCATCTGTCATAACTTTGAGACACAACAAATGTGGACACCGAATGAGCTTTGAATTGATCTCATAGGTCTTATACCTTGAGAAATACAATGACAACACCAACTCAGGCACCTCAATCCAAGTGGCTGTTGATAAAAAGATCATAGTAAAATAAAAGATATAGAAATTGAATGATATAAATGATCTTGATGGTACATACTAACGTCAAAGGTATGATGTACCTGACCACAAATAATTTATTCCGCGTCATCAATGAAGCCTGTTTGGAAATGCAGTAGATATTGGAACCGTATCAGCAAAAGCTATTGCTTGCAAAGTTTTGCATGGAAAACACCTGTGCCAGCCTGTGTCGCGAGTTTAACACCCGAATGTGACACTGCCGTGACACACCTCTCAACACCAATGGGTCGGGCCGGGGTGTTCCCAAGTTGGGCTGGGTGGCCCCGACTCCCCTTCCCCCAGATTCCAGAGCCTCAAGATGCTGAAGGCAGTCATCAAATGATGTCATGACCTCGACCACGGTCACCAGTCCACAATGAACCATCAGAATGACATCAAAGCAATTGTCTTCGACATCGGTTAGTGACTCAAGACTTTGGCACCACCGGTGGCAGCCGTATGACGAATGATGCCACCATGGACTTTGGCTGATGGACATGGATCTTTGGTTCTGCGATCGGCACGACTCTCCGTTCAAACTTCGGATCAAACGAAGGCGGTGTGGTCGCAAGGTCTCCGCTGTGAGTGATGGTCAGAAATGGCGCCACCATACCATGTTGGACCGCTTTGTAACCTCGAAGTACAAGTCACTACAGAACGGTCGGGTGTCTGAACTGATGGAAATTCCTACAACAGTATTGGCGTATCAAAATTTGAACGTCAGTTGGGCTTACCTTTAAATTATTTAAACGTAGCTATGACCGCACGTGGGGCGAAAGGTGCATTCCAGCAGTTAGAGACCGGCCGAGTTCGATTCCCCGATTTTTATTTACAAGTTGGGTTTACGTGACAATTTTGGAGCATCAGCTTTTCATATTCTGATGTGGTCCATCACGGCTTACAGTTTGGAAATGAAATGAGTGACGTGAATTTCAATAATCAAGCCTATCATCATCATTGTCAACGTAATTCAAAGGGTTAGTGTCAGGCTTCACTTGAACCCTCGACTTGCTGTGCTCATACAGACCATATACACTGACGAGGTGTTATGCTAGCTTGTCCTACTTTGCCAACCCATCTATCAGTAGACGGAAAAGAGGTACATCAGACATGTACGGATTTTCGGCAATATCAATATCATTCACACTGATATCACACTTCGGGGTTCGACTCTACATTTTATACACGCCGCTATATTTTTCTCATCATGATATCGGTCAGCTATGGAAAACGATGATGAGCGAAGCCTCGTCGTATAACGATCCGATCATTCAAGTCATCAAGCGCCTAAAAGGTGACTTGATTTTATTGTTCAGAGGATATCAACAGAGAATTGACATCCCTATGGCATTCTCCTTCCTTCGGAATGTCACCAGCTTCGGGAAGATACAAGGTGGCAGCCTTGACCAACAATTTCAATTTGGCACCGGGAGTGAAAGAGGGCGACGATGAAGCATTAGGGATTGCACCTAAAGAAATCAAGAATCTCTTCGATGATTTCATTGAGAGTAGTCAAGTCGGAATGCGGTTAGCGATTTGATTTGAATACATCCCCATAACTCGACGGCTTTAATCGTTTGGCTTATTTTTTTGGTTTTGTGAATTCAATTCGATAGAAAACCGGATCCGCTGTTCTATCGCTACGCTTTAGACCGGCTGGGCGTCGAGCCTCACGCAGTCGTCTTTCTAGATGATATTGGGTGAGTTAAGCCATGCTTTGTTTTGCGACGCTCACCAAATCATGCTGGAAAAGCCACCGACTTTAAAGTGATCAAGTTTGTTATATCTCTTACCATTAACGCAGTATGAATCTCAAGGCTGCGCAGGCATTGGGAATCAAGACCATACGTGAGCTAGATC
>AWVX01027706.1:0-10423 GCA_000500245.1 Cronartium ribicola 11-2
TCAGGAAAAACCAGATGATCATGTATTGGAGAACAGTGATCTTTTACCAGATCTTTGTCATCTTATTCAGCACTTCCTACACTTTCAGTGATGTGATTTTCAGACCAGTCTATGATAGAGCTCCTGGAATCTTCACTGCACAAAAATCTCAATCTGCTTTAGGATATCAACAGGTTTTGAACAGAGAGGGTTTTCATCTCAAGGCGAGCCGAGCATTCATCAGTTTGGTCTTTAGCTTTCAAGCACTAATGACGATTCAATTGAGTGGCTGATAATAGAAAATCTGCTCATTTTAGACAAAACAAAAAAGAACTATGCTGAATGATATTAAGCCCACGGGTAAGAAGCCTAAATTTTTCGATGAAATAAGAGTGTTTGAGGGACATTTTGGATAACCTAGAAAATGATGCTCTTCTTTCAAGGCTTGAAAAAATTGATCAAGAGATCAATCAATCTAACAAAAGCGGTCAAAGAGATAGAGATTGCGCACGAGCCAGTAGGAACAGCGCGTACTGTCTCTGAAATATCAACAGGTATGTTGTGTGACTTCAAGCTCAATGGTGCAGAGACAAAAGTTTAAGTCATATAGACTCTGAAGTGATGTTCCAAAGCCTCCAATAGCAGACTGGGGATTTCAAGCAAGGAATTCAAACCAAAGCAATTTGAAGGTGCATAAATTTTCATCAGTTAAATTGAGCGTTCATACCTCGATATTATTCTCAATATTTTGATATGTGTTTCTAGGGAGTTCAAAGGCTCAAACATTCGAACCAAGTTGGAAATTAGGTGCGCAGTCAAATTCAGATGCAAAATAGATGGGCAGGAGATGTCTCAAGAGATGTCTGATCATCTGAACCATCAAAAACACCTATCACGTCTTTCATCACTACACATTCACAAACAAAAACCAACGTTTCACTTCTAATCACACCACTCAACCAGCCATCAAACCAGCGTACATAGATCAACGTAATTGGAAGAAAGTTCTTCAATTCACGCAAGATATACGCTCTATGACATCCAACTTGGTCGCGAGCACAGCACCGGATCTAGCAAATACACGTACGACAGCGATCGATGGACGAAAACTTTTAAAAATAACTGAAGCTGCAAAAACAGATGCTGGGGATTTTCTAAAGAAAGAGACAGCTTTGTTTTCGATGTTGCAGAAGTCTGATCCAGATATAAGCAAGCTCAACCTTCAAATAGAATTGACACACCAGGCCCGTGAGAAATACCTTAAAACTCTTGAAAGCTATGTGGTCCACGGGGGATCAGAAAAAAATTTCTTACGATCAGGCGAGTTCAAATCAAGCGCTAAAGAATTGACGCGCATTCAAAAGGTATGCCAAGGAATCTGTTTGTTCTGAAAAAGAAATTGAGGATTGAAGTCATTGTATATGAAGGATGTATTAATATCTCTCTTGAAAGACGAGGACAAAGCAAAATTGAAAATGGAAGATATTAGGACCCCTACCAATGATGCAAAAAGTCAGTGCATTTTGAATATGATTCGTGTGGAGTTAATCTGATTGCCTGACTTTGTGGTGCTTATCAAATTTACCATGTGCATAACCAACTATAATCTGTATTGGTATATTTGGGCTCAATGTCGACATACCTCAATAAAAGAAAAACGTCAGTGTGTTTAACCTTATGTTATATTGCACTATCTTGGTCTATCAGCTGAAGTTTTGCAATTTAACCTGGAACTGACATAGGTAATTGGCTGAATATAATTCGGGATCCGTTCAAGTCCCTACTCCGGGCAATTAAAAACAGAACTCGGAGGAGGAATACCAAATTATGAGCAATATTTGTACCTCATGTATACGGCTCATTTAGTTTGGGATATCCTGGCATCATTCAGCTCTGCATTTGACAGATTTTCTCTGCCAGATGCAGAGCTTTGAGCATTTATCTCTGTCAATTTTTTTTGCTCCTTTTGAGGCCATTCCTGTGTTTTGGTAAGATCATTCCTACTATGGCATGTGCATATCCACTCAAACTAGTACTCTACATCCAGCATAAGCAAGAAGCAAAGGCGATCCATATTTCACCTTATCCCATTTGGTATGAATTTCCATCGGTCAACTGATACCTTCACTAGAAGGATTCAAGTAGACCAATCTTGTAAGCTGAACAATCTCTCCCCGAGGCTGCAAAACATAATACTTTGAATTATTTACTTGGACAAAAGGGTGCTGAGAGACTGAACTAACTGTCTAGGAAATGACCAAAAAGTGATGTTTCAAGTCAATCTTGCTGTGTTCAGTCCAACAGCAATATGCTAGATTGCAATACTCAATGTGTATTGACATCAAGCAATGTGGTGAAAAGTTACTCATTACCCACAGTCTCTATTGCCACTCTCTTGATGGGCCTATCCTCAGACCCGCAAGTGGTTGCTTTCCCACCTCCTGGCTCCTCCTGGCTTACCTCGGAGGGATGTTGACTGGGACAAGGATCTGAGGCTTCCCTACCAAATCCGAAACATTCAATAGGTACGACTGGGCACGTCATTCTCCAAGGTGAACATGATCAATAGGTTGTAGTAAGGCGTTGAAAAGCTTTCCATTGAAGGGGTGTTAACCCCAGGAGGCTCAAACTGGATCAAGGACATCATCCCCTTGGACCAGATATACAGGCGGCTCGCTTGCCTGCCCCGTTGGAAGACGAACACGGAAGAACGCCAACGAGGCCAACAAATGGACCATGCTAATTGCTAAAGCGTGTCTTGAATCCTGCTCATTAGATCCTGATCCCCGAATTTTGGGACTGGCTCCTTGAGTCTTGAGTCTGGTCCAGCTGAAACCAGTCAACGGCACTGCCCACACAAACCACTAGGACAAGGTTGTTCTAGAACTCCTGGGACAAGATTTGTTCAACATGTTCCTTGTCTAGAAAAGGACCAACTAGGACAAATCTTGTCTGAGGAAATCTAGGACAAGTTTTTCCTAGATGTCTTTGTGGGAAGTGCGGCGGACCAATGTTGAGGTGATACCATGCCTTGTTTTTTGTGACCGATGGGTAGTAATCGTTTTACTCCAGCAGGCCAACAGTTACCTGGTAAGATTGGGTCTTGTACCTCGAAATCCTGGAAAAGTGGGTGCGCGTTGGTCGATTACCGTGAGGGCCGAAGACCGTCAACCTGGTTCTCTCTCCCTCCGCTCTCAAAAAAGACCTGCCACGGCGCGAAACCATTCCGCCCTTAACACATGTCTTCGAAATTGAAGCCGCTATGACGCGACTTCCTCACCCGCCAGGATACGTTGAGAGGCTCGTAATGAGTCTTCGCAGGTTGTTGGATTTGGGTCCAGACCCTCGTTGCATCATGCGCTTTCGTATCGTGTCTCGGCTTGGGTCGCGTCTGATGTCTATCCCAACGGCCTTCAAAAACGGCGACGTTAAGAGCTAGATGAAGGAATTTCCGCCAGCTCAGCCAAATACCCCAGTGTTATCCTCGTACCGTCTTCCTTCCCGACAAAAATTATCTATTCATCCACCACACTTTTCTCCTTGCAGTTTTTTTTTTTCGTTTGAAAGCCACACGTGCAATTCCATATGTTGCTCACTCTACCTACTCTCTCGTTCGCCATGATGGCATTTCTGTCATTAATGCCTTGCAGGGCAGCCGGCAATGAGCCTGATAGTCATAGTCAGATCCTTGACACTTCAGGTGCTACAAACTCGCAAATGTCAAGCACATCAAACTCTACTCGACCGTCCGTTGATACGATCAACGACTCTTCGGCTCATTCAGCAAGCAATAAACGTCGTTTTGGAGCAAATACATTTATTGGAGCGGCCGTTCGCTCTAGCCAACAGGCCGTTTTCAAATCCCTTATCGATGACGTCTCAGTCATTGGCAGTCCGGTTCAAACTAAAGTATTGGATTCGAAGAACTTTGGGTACGCAGCTTCTGCCAAAATTTTCCTTCTAGTTTACGCCCTTGATCAATCAGAGCTCTGAATGCTATCATCATGTCTTGTACTTCTCCACCATAGGTTCCCAATCGAAGGGCCCAGCTATGTGCAAATCAAGTCAGGCGACAGTCGTACGAAGACTTTTTTTGACTCACCGCCCTCTGGCTTTGTGTCATCGAACGATGGGATCGGCAAGGAGACATACGATAGCGGCCTTACGAACATGTTTGATCGCGGTGGCTTTACCATCTCTTTCAATCTCGACTCAAAGCAGCTCAACGGAACGAACGTTATTCTATCATGGACTGATCAATTGTAAGTAGATGATGTACCCTTTCATCTGAGTTGTTGTATGCTGACCGAATATTATTGTTTTTGTCACAGAATCGGTATGGATTATGACCCCTATGGCGATTCCTTCCAAGTATACATCAGTCATTCGAGCGATCGGACAAAATCGAAGCAGCTTGTTCTCAACGAGACGATCACTTCTTATCAATCCGGAAGCTCCTCCCAGAATCAGACCGCCAACACTCGACCAACTTTCAAATCAAGCGGTCTCAAGCAGCGCACTCTTGATATGTCCAGCTACATGGACCAAAAGATCCTCATGGAGTTTGTGGTTGCTGACAAGGATGACCAAGTCGTAGATGTGCGCAAAATTCCCTTTACCTTTTATTTCTTCCACTTCGTTTCATTGTAACTTACATCTCCTATCATGTACAACCTATCTTTTCAACCTCACAACAGGTCGCTTGTGCGCTGGACGACTTTCATTGGAGATTTGCCGAGCACATGCGCTACCACTCTCTAAGTGCTCGTAGTGGAATCCCAGGTATTCCAGGGTACGCTGGCGGCGTGCCTAGCTTTGCGGGTGGCGTTCCAGGTCCCTCGGATGGCATACCCAGTCGCCCTGCTGGGATGCCCAGTCCTCCTGCCGGGATGCCCAGTCCCCCGCAAGGGATGCCCAGTCCCCCGCAAGGGATGCCCAGTCCCCCGCAAGGGATGCCCAGTCCTCCGGATGGGATGCCCAGTCCTCCGGATGGGATGCCCAGTCCCCCGGATGGGATGCCCAGTCCCCCTGCTGGCTTCCCTGGTCCCCCAGTTCCCGGTGGCGAAAGCGGCAGCGGTCAGTCACAAGAAGGTCATAGAGACGGACAAAGCTACCAGAACGGCGGACATTCTGGCTACGGTCTTCCTGTTACGCGTCGATCCAATGATCAAGATGACTATCAACAATTTCACAATAGCCTTGGCTTCAACTACAACTCTCTTTCCAACGGCCCCGATGACAGAAATGGTCAGGATCAAGGAGGGCGCGGGGAGCAAGACAGCCAGCCTGGCGGTGTCATTCCTCCATTCGCCAACCAACCAAGTGGTCAAGGCGGCTCCGGCTCTGTCCCTCCGTTTGCCGAAAATAGCATTCCACACATCTTTCGGAGAGACGGTGGTGGATATATACAAGGCTACGACGCAAACGGTCACCAATATGGCGGAAGCTTGTACTATGGAAACTCGCCCGGTCAACAAGGAAACCAAGATCAACATCAGTATTCTCAGCCTAATGATGTCAATTCGCAACAACGTCAATATTGGTCTAACCATATTCAAATGAGTTTGTCGAGTGGTTCGCAAAATCCTAGTCCTAATTCAGGTTCTCAAAACGGAGATCAGAATAGTTACAACCAGGCCCAAAACTTTGGACCCAACACCGGATATGGTCAGAATGGTGTTCCGCAAAGATTTCAGGGTGGTAAGACAATCATTCCACTTTTCGCCAATCACTTTGTTCCTGATGGTGTCAAGAGTATCGTTCTAGGTTCGGAAGGTGGATACATTCAGGCTTATGACGCGAACGGGCATCAGTTGGGTGTCGACGATGGTTATGGAAACTCACCTGGATATCAAAACGATCCACAATCGAATTCAAATCAATATCAGCCTTCTCAATCGAATGATCGTTCTTATGGGCAAGTTCAAGCTGGTCAGTATAACTATAAAAATGGCCAATTTGGTTCCTCTCCTTCCCATCAACAATCCGGTGATCAGGATGGGTATAATCAGGTTACTCCACAGTCTATTTTAAATCAAAACGGTTACCCGAATCAGGATCAGTCTCAACGCAGTAGTCAGGGTAGTTTTATTCCACATTTTGCGGAACAGTACATACCCCTTGGCGTCAATAGTATTCCTCAGCGATTTGATAACGATGATGGCTATGGACAGACTAACCAAAAACCCAATGATAATTCGTCGGCTGCTTATGAATCCCTCACTCACGATGACCCACGCACTGCTTTGAAGGATCAAGACAACATGCAACCAGTCATTCCGCAAGGTGATCTCACAAACGACACTCAAAGCTCAAATGGATCCGCTGGTCCGCAAGGTACTCTCACAAACGACACTCAAAGCTCAAATGGATCCGCTGGTCCGCAAGATACTTTCACAAACGACATTCAAAGCTCGGAATCGCTGATGATACAGCCATGAAGAATGGTGAGTTTAATCGACATTTTTTATTTTTTTTCTTTCTTTCACTGATTTGGCCTTTCTTTACAAACCATAATTCATTTTTCCTCAACAGACGTTTCTGATGAACAAGAAAACCTTTTTGAGATAGAAGTATCTTCTTTGGAAAAGCTTGAACGTTGTCAATTATCTGGATATATTTCACCTTTTTTTAATCAATACATTCCAGCTGGTGTTTCTTCAATTTTTCCAAGAGCATCCAATAATGAGTAGGATTGATTGAGAAGACAGTTTAGGTTTTTTTTTTTTTTTTTTCAATTGTACTTTAGAAGGAATCTTTTTATTCTTTTGTAGTTTTCGTTTCTGTTTTCATTATTCCTTATTCTTGTTGTCTTTGTCATCGTTTTCTTTTACAGCCAATAAAGCATTTGTTGAACCTTTTTTCGGGAAATGTGTCACTGGGGTTAGGACAAGGAAGAAACTCAGAGGCTATAAACCTTGCAAACCATCCGGTCTTTACTCAAAGGTCAATCGATCAGATTTTTTTATTTTTTTTTTCTAAGTGCTATTGTATTGACATTCCGCACTACCCATGTCTTTTATGCTAAGGTGTAAAAAGTATATACACCTCTTTTGTATGTCCTCCTCTATGATTAGACCCCCTGTCGTCACAAAGAACTATCTTGCTTCCCTAAAACCGGTCCCCTTAAAAAATTTACACATGAAAGATAAAAAGAAAAAGAAAACACCTAGACAGAGAGCATAGCATAAGGGCATGTTAAGAATCCGTGTATGATTTGAGATGTACAAATCTCCCTGTGTCTTCTATATACTTTGCTAAATATGGATAAGTTGCTGGGTTGTCCAGTACCGCCGCCGCCGGGTTCGTGTTCACCTTGATTTTCTCCTTCTTGAGTTCCCTTCTAAAACTTTCTCGTTGTTGAGAGTATTTCTTGCAATACGCAATGAAATGTGTCGGTGTCTTCGTCTGTTTACAGAATTCGCATCGCGGGTCTTGTTCCACCTTGATTCGATGTAGATGTTTCCTCAGCGGACAGTGACCAGATCGTAACTGAAAAATGGCGGCCGCATGACCTTTTTCTAGACGATCAAACGCATCAGCTATCCTAGCACTTGGTGTGTGGAAGGGTGGTATAGGATCAGCTCGCCTTGTTTTGATTAGTTTCCTACCATGCTTTAATAGACTTCCCAGGCTTGTAGGCAGCATCAGTGGCTCCTCATTCTCTTCTGCTGCTATGCCTGCCTCCTCGTCTGCCTTTTCATTTAGCTGTATTCCTTCATGTCCCGGTGTCCAGTAAAGAGTCAGTGGGTATGCATTTGGGATCCTTTGTCGAATCTTCTTCAGGAATCGTGCCAAGTACTGAAGTGATGTCGGTCGTAAGGGTTTTACTAACAGGTTAAGTGCCACTTGGCTATCGCTGAAAATTGCTAATTCCGGGTAACTTCCAGGGTCCTCGTGTATTTTTCTACTAAATTGAACTAGGGCTATCGCTATCCCCATGGCCTCTCGATCAGAGGATGATCGTTAAAGTTCCAGGGCTAGCGGGCACCAAACTTGGTTTATGGCCGTTCAGGATTAAACTGTCCAAACCTAAGTAAGTACTTGTTTCGGAAGACAGCTTTCTGAAAGGAACGTTCACCCGATTCTTGAACGGCTGAATCTCAAAGTCCATTGATCTCAGCATCTTTATCAATTTTGGTCACTGAGCTCTCACTGTTGCTTTTCTCACCTCTCGCTTTCCAAAGCTCACACCTCTGACCGTATCCTAAAATGCCTGATACGGTCGAAGAAGCTGAGAGTATTTGCTCAGCTTCTGAAGGACCAACAAGTACAAGAGCAACAGAAGCTTGCTACTTTTATTTGAGCGTATCTCCATCCACCACCACACATATACTCACTAACCAAAATCTTGTCCATTCATACCACGCACGAATCAACCCACGTAATAACACGATTGAAGACCTCTTGACTTGCCTACTCCCTACCTCTTTAATTGAATATAACTTTTATTCGCTCAAATCATCATGTCTCACTCTTACTCTACACCATCACGTCCAAGTGCATCTCATCAAAACCTACAACGACAATGGCGACGGTGGTCGCTGCAGTCGATCCAAAGACCTGCTATTTCTAGGCCCATCCTCTCAACTGACAGAGCCAATTCCTTTCAAGGCTACCCTGCTTTGAGGATCGGCACAGGGAGTGTTGTGGAGAGAAGAAGAGCTTCTTTAGGTTCTCTTACAAGAACACCTGACTCAACTTGTGAGCGAAACCGTTCATCGGATTTCCCTCGACGATCATTGATCGAACACATTGGGGATGATCAGTTACCTTCATATCAGCAAGTGTTGCAACAGATATGTGATGATCGAGCGACCAGGAGTGATGTCATACGGAGAACACAGGAGCTTAGGGTGATCGCCAGTTCATCTGAATCGTCGAGATGTCATGGACCTGATCCATCTCAACAAACCTTACCCAATTCAAGTTCGCAGAGAACTTCAATCCCACCGCCCATCCCACCTAAGCCAACACCTTTTCATATTTCAAAGCTTACTCATCCTGCCATTTCATCTTCACAGCCAGTTGGAATACGTCATCAGTCTAGTCCACTTTCAATCAACTTGGATAGCATCGAACCTCCATCGTCTAGTTTACCACCATCATCACCTAGAAATCAGAATGAAAGGGTGAGATGTATGTCTGAGCCAGGTTTACCTACTACTTCAACCATCTCACCTCTTCCTCCCACTTCACAACTGACAAGAACAAGAAGGAGAAGAAGACCTCAAGGACCACGAAAACCTATGATTCTTCGTGAACCTAACAACACACCACCGCATTCTTCTGGACTTGCACCATCAGCCAAAAAAATGATGGACTTGAATTCATGCTTTGGTTATAAACATTTACACGTCTCTCCCTTTCTATCACGACCTAACTACGATCAGGTTTTACGTGAAGCGGCTCCTGTCACTCTACAATCTAAACCTGTGATTTTTTTACCGCTTCACAAAAATGATGATGAGCTTTTTAAGGGATATAAAGCTTTACATGTATCCCCAATTCAATCCGAACCTTCAACATCATCATCATCTTCTTCTTCTCCTACTACTACTAATAACAACAACATACGTTCACCAGTCCAAAATATTTCAAAGAATGGTAAGTTCTTATTCTTTTTTCTATGAAATGAAATGAAAAAAAAAAAAAAAATAATAATAACTGATTTTTGTTTCTTCCTTCTTGATCATATTTTTATATAGAAAATATACGAAGAAGGAGAAGTTTAACAGAACGTTTGAATAATCGAAAAACAGTTTTGATTGGTAATGCAATCACCAAAATTTCAATAGAAGATCATCATCATCATCATCATTCTTCTTTAAATTTAAAAAAATGTAAACTTTGTAATTCATTTTTTTATTCTCAATCAATTTTACAAAGACATATCGCTCTTGTACATTCTCATCATTTAAATCTAAAACACTCTTACTTTACTTAAAATTCTTTTCTCTTTCTCTTTTTTTTGGGGGGGGGTTTGAGAGAGAGAGAGAAGGGGGAGGAGGAGGAAGAAAGAGAAATAAGGGTTTTTTTCTTTGTATATAATTACTTTATCTTGAAATTTTCTCATGTAAATATCTTTTTTCCATAGGTTTAAATTGTTCAGAATCAAATACATTTGTAGGGTTGAAGTTTTTTTTAGTGTGAGAATTATAACACAAGACTCGGAGTTGTACTTTATTCTCATTTGGCTTCATTAAAGAAATGTTATTTACAATATCTTAAGTTCGAGATATTAGTCATCTGAGGATTTCTTCGATGCTGTTGTATCCGGACTTTGGACCGAGGTTGCATTAATTCAGTCAATGGAGGTCAATTGTTTCTAGGATTCAAACCTTGGATGTAGCATTCAATAATACCTCAGTTGATACCATCCATCCAAGACACTGGTGTGAAATAATGATAATGATATGATGAAGAAGAAAAAAATGGATCAAAA
>AWVX01027729.1:0-16258 GCA_000500245.1 Cronartium ribicola 11-2
AGCATCAACACTGGATAGATGACCAGCCTTAAGATCTTTTGCAGTTTTTTCTTCAATATCATCTCTACTTCTTTGATCAAGATCCCTTCCAAATGGGGACCTTTGAAAGTTGGCTTCTAGGGCTGTGAAATCATTATCTTCTTGGTTGAACAAAGAGGAGGTGGTATGCCTAAAGGGTTCCCACCCGGGCGAGGTTTGGCCTGGCTCTCCCTCAAGTTCATCAAATTGAGGTTTGCCATGCATTCTGGGTCCTTCAAAAAAAAAAAGCTGATGGAAAGTTGCTGTGCACTAGTGTACCATTGTCTGCAACAGTGTCAAAGCCATCAGTTTCTGTGAAATGATGTGGTATTTTTGCTTCATGATTGATGTTGGTGGTGTGAAATGAAGAACTGTGCATTGGAAACCTGGTGTATCTTTGCTAAGCTGACCATAATGAGGTATGTTGCCTGCTTGGAAACACATGCCCTTGAGGAAAACCAACAGGAGTATGCCAATAATCTTAGTGAAGGGGGTCATTTTTGTGTCTTTATAGTGTTTGCTTTTATATATAGATGTGGTTGATGGTTTGTCAAATAGTCAGACAGTCGGCAGAAATAGGAAAAGCAGTGGTTTGATATAACCTTGATTTTTTGATTGTGTAATGAAAATACTGTGACCTTGACGATTGCGGGAATTCAAAACATGTTACCACATTAGAACAAACTGCCTCGGATTGAAACATTTCTTGCTTTCTGCAAGCACTGTCAACATGGTCTGAAGCTAACATGGCATCCAAGCTATCATCACACTACCAACAGAGTTGGGCAGAATACGAGGTCACATTAGAGGCGCTCGTCCAATCCATCTTTTTTTATGGTGTTAGTTCTGAGGGCCCATCCAATGCAATATGGACCGGGATGTTTCTGATTGATCTGGCCTCCAAGAACTCCTTGAATGCTGTAATCTAAGTCAAATATGTTGACAATGCAAAGGCATGACCAGTGGTAGGCGATGTCCATACAAACAAAAGGCTAGAGAAGAGTTATCCCCTTGGACATCCGCTTATGAAATATTCCTAGGTAAGAATCAATCAATGGGTTCTTGGATTCATTGCAAAGGCAGCACTACCAACATCATTGCCTCGGATCAGAACATTTGAGGAGTTATTGGATGAAAACTCTTGAGAAAAATCTGTCCAAGGATCTTATCTGAGTCAACTTTCAGGACTAAACCTTTTCCGACAAAAAACATGTAGGAAAAACCTTGTCCCAGGATTTCTAGAACAACCATGTCCTAGTAGTTTTTGTTGGCAGTGCTGCCATTGGTGATGAAAAGTCCTCAGCCAAAATTCCAGGTGCATGCCTCTGATCACACCTGCTTGTGGTCTTTGACTGTTGTTTGTTTAGTTTGACTATGTACCTGTATAGCTGCCTTCCAAGCTCTGGCTGTGATACCTTTGATTTGGGATTAGAAGTTTCAATGGGACCTCTGATAATTTCTAACCCACGGCATAGACAGCGACGCGTGAAATACTATGTAGACCTATGTGTAGTGTTGATTTGTCAGCAAAAAGTGTGTTGATCGGCCGATTTGAGAATTTCTCCCGATCCGAGAGTCATCGGACTTCGCCCACTACCAGCTCATCAACACCTCTCTCAATCCAATCAAACATCATCCTTTGACCACCCCAAGAATAAAGAACCATCATGTCGAACTCGGAACAAACTTTCATCAGTGAGTACTTGATTTGTTAATTCTTCTGTTTTATATCCAATACCTATCCCATGAGTCCGGCTATTATTCAGTGGTCAAGGTGGATGGCGTGCAACGTGGACTGGTTGGAGAGATCATAGGTCGGTGAGTCTGAGTTTCCATGTTACCTTCTATGATGTACGCCTGTACCACCCTCCACTAACACCAAGGGGACCTTCCGATCTCGGTTTGGGCAAATGATAGATTCGAACGTCGAGGCTACAAGATCGCAGCCTTGAAGCTACTCCACCCTTCCAAGGAGCACTGTGAGAAGCACTACGCCGACTTGAAGGGAAAGCCTTTCTTTGCCGGTCTTACCACCTTCATGAGCAGTGGCCCAGTCGTTGCCATCGTCTTTGAGGGTAAAGATGTGAGTATTGCAATGACTCTTTTAGAATCCAAACGTTCCCTCTGAGCTTTATGGAATATGGTCAGGTTGTCAAGCAAGGCCGAGCCATGCTTGGAGCTACTAACCCTCTCAGCTCCGCGTCTGGAACCATCCGGGGTGATTTTGGTATGTTTTTAACATCCAGACCATGTCTTCTGGCACAAACCATTTACCAATTTCTGGTCACAGGAATCGACATGGGCCGCAATATCTGCCATGGCTCAGATGCAGTTGAATCTGCCAAGAAAGAAATCGCTCTCTGGTTCCCTGAGGGTAGGCACCTCATGATGAAACTCTTGCGTAATTATCCTCATGTTCTCTAACATGGACCCTTCCTCCTGGATGATCAGGTGTTGTTCAATACGGTCTCACTTCGGCCGTCAACGTTTACGAATGAACGTCTTTAATTGTTCAGGCTGGCTTGGCTCAAAATTGATATGGATGATCACTTTCCACCTACCTATTGAGAGTTCGGTAAAATCAAACTCTAAGACATTCTGTTGATAAACATCATTGACCACGAAAAAAAAGCTCGCCCGCATGGATCAGTCATGCAATGTCTTGCTATCCTACGTCATCTGTTCGAAATGACTGTAAGTCGCACCAAACCAATGCCTGTTTGTGCGGAAGATCAATCAAACGTCCCTAGTCACTTTTAGACTTTTTTTTTTTCCATGTCTTGATTGTGATGAGTCAAGAACTTCATGTTATCAGTCGTGAGGTCTACTTTGTTGTGTTGGTTTACTCCCCGTGTTGCGCAAATTTCACAATCCTTCCAAGAATGCTAAGAGAGAAGGTAAAAAATATACATTGGACAGAAGGTCAGTTGTAGTCACTGCTCACGATCAGCACACACTGTGAGCATGCAAATCTCCGTTTAGGTATCAGATATTAGAATAGTAGCACGTGCCTTGGACCTATAAGTAGAGATAAATAATGATCAACATCCACAGAAAAGGATTTTAGGAACGGAATGAACCCTAAAATCAGGAAAAATGAAAGGGTGGTGGAAAAGAGGTTGGATGATGTATCTCAAGACATGAGACTGCAAGAGGAATAATCTACATAGGATGTCTGAAAGGGAACAACTAAATACAGAGGTACTCCTAATAAAACAAAGCCTGGAGAGATGATAGTCTCGTAAGTCAACTGAGGGAAGTACAACCTCAGGAGGTGATGACCGTAGTGAAGAGCAAACCTGCTCGAAATGTGAGGTAGGAAAACGGTGAGGAAAAAGAAAGAGGAAAATACGTCATAGTGACTCTTTCTCATATACACGTTTTCCTACTACACAGCATTGCCTGACGTCATGCGCCTCTTACTCTCAAAAGACCATCTGCTCCACTTATTATCAAAAGACCAACAACATCCTAATCTACTAGCATCTACTCACGTCATCTAGAGAAGGAAATACTTCTTACTTCTCCTGTGAAAGGCACATTTTCTTGAGAGCTCTTCAATGCCAGTAGTTGATGTTGAAAAAAAAAAAAATCAAAGCACAATAGAGGTAGGTTCCACACATATTTTGAGAAGAGAATGAGATGCCCAAATGAAAATCAAACTTAAAAAGTTTGGTCCCCCCCCCTCTGAATATGGCCAAAAAGCTATCTTCAATGTGAAGATCAGTGACTTTGGTTGAATATAAAGTTCATTGAGAGAGATTTTCTTGATCATTACATTGAGATTGGACTTCATTAGTCTGATTTTGAAGAAAAAAAAAAAAGTTTCTTTCTGCCTTTGGTTGCATTGTAGACACAGGAGGGAATGAGTTCATTGATTGGTGAATATCTTGAACTGCACAATACAATCAACCAATCTGTTAATTTCAGTTGAAAAACTTGTTGGAATGTAAAGTAGTTTCTATTGAAAGATAATTATTCATCTTTTTCTTTCATTATTAAAGACAATTCTCATGCTCATACCTTGAGCGTTGCTGTCATTCCACTTAGTAATGTTGTAAGTGATATCATCGGTGACGTACCTGATAATTGTTTCCTTCATCAATTCACCTGTTGTATCCTGGGCATTACAGAGGATGAGGCCCATATAAGAGAATGGTTATTGTCTTTTTCTTCCTCATCCATTCTCTTTGTTTCAACTCCGTCGTACCCCAGGTACTCCTCCTGCTCTCGCTCCTTGAGTGTTCTCAGTAGTCACCTGACCCCACCATGTGCTCTAAAGACTCGTAACCTCTAAAGTTTCAAGTGTACAGAAAATTGCAAGCATGTTGTGTGTACAGGAAAAGTTTACAATCTTTTATGGGTTAACAACACATGGCAAACCTTTTTTGGAATATCAAAGGAAATACTGTCTTGTTTCAGTTTTTCAAACTTGAAAAAACTTATTCCAGAATAAGAAATCCAACTACAGACTGGAGATAATTATCAACAAGCAGTGATCTCAAAAAAAGTTGTGGAGGGAAGATTAGGTGAGAATCCTTGAAGAAACAAGGCTTCCTATTAGCTTACTCACTCAACATTGCACACTTCTTAGATTTATCAGAAGAGATTCCAGGCTGGGATAATCTAGCTCATTGCAATATATTTACAAAGGCACTATAGGCCTGGGCACATATCAGGATAGCACATGATGGACCAAATTTACCCTTGCTCGAATCTCTAAAGATGAGCTCTGGTTTGATCCAATGATGAGAGCTGGGCTTCCCTGAGGACCCTGATCTGATGATGTCTTTATTGGATCATGAGCACTTGAGAAAGTTGGTCTCAGAGACAATGGACTTTTCATGGCCATGGAAGAAGACGCCATAAAGTGTGTTTTGACAGGTGAAAAGCCCAACACCGTGTCCGCAGAAAATGCGCCCGACGTCTAGCGCTGACAAATCCCCTTTGTGACACAAAGGGGTTTTGTTGGCGCTTGGCGTTGTGCGCAATTTCTGCGGACACGGTGCAATGGGTTACAGAATCTCATGAGGCTCGCAGAGTTTCTTGAAACAACCTATATCGGACTTCAAATCAAGGAGATTTACTCTGATTGGATAGATGATTGTACAGACTTCAAAGACAGCCCATATATATATATATATATATAAGTTTAAAAGGCTGTACAAGATCTTAGGCTTTCAAAAGAATGGGGTTCAGGATGATCAACCAATTTGTTCAGCATGATGTCCGTGGTGCTGAGGTTTAAATTTATCACGCACTTTACAAATCCAACTACAAAGATTACCTAGTTGAATTAGCTGACATTGCTGTACTTGATGGTTTCTTGAATTGGTGTATCAAGTTTTCTGCACTCTTTCTCACTATGGATGATACATTCTTCCATGTGTGACAAAACAAATAATTGTGATAAGTGCAATTCTTAATGATAAAGCACTAGGTATAGCTAGCTACAATAGTATTTAAGAGAAAAAACACTGATACATACTATCTGCTAGCTTGCATTCATAGATTGTTATGGGGGAACATATGCTTCAGTAGCATCATCCGGGGATGAAGTGGATTGATTGATGGAGTGCTTGAGATGCCATGTTCATTACAAAAATGGTTTGATTTTGGCCATCCTGGCCTCAACTTGTATAAACTCGGGTGCAGGTAGATCCCATTTATCTTCTCATATTCGCATTCCCTGAAGTAGAGGTCCATCTTTTTTTGAGAGATGGCCAAGTGAATTTAATACTTATAAGGTTCCTCACACTTCTCGTTCTCTTCTGGACTGCAACGCTTCGTGGGTCCTCTTCATCCATACATCGTACGTGACCAATGGAACTCAATTCGATAGACATGACCTTTGCAACGGTGGCAAGATGCAGTTCTGGATGATGACCGATCGGGTGTGATTAGACTCAAACGTGAGTATGGGGAACAATCTAGTCGTTGTCATGAAGGGACTTTGACTGTCTTATCTCTACAGGTCTGTTTTCCTACTACTTATGTTTGTTTTATTCTCAGGCCTCGATTTTGATTATAAGGTCTTTTAATAAAAGGTTGAGCTTTCTGAATGAGACGTTCTGGGGAGGAGTCGTGTAAACAACCTTGTGGGAGCACGACGACCGAAGAAAAGTCAAAGAGACCTATGGGAGGATGAGAGTGAAACTATTCGGTAAAGAAGGGAAAAAGAGAATAACTCTTTGGATACAATGCTTCTTTAAATAGTGAACCGAATAGAGAAAACCCTCATACGATGTAATACGGTCAACAGCATGGGTAAGCAGGCTTAGGAAACAAGATACGTCATTGACGTCATGTCATGCACATAGCCATTCACATAACCATTATCACATATCACTCCCTCGTCTCAATTCTTTTAAGCTCATAAGCAGCACACGTCAATGCTTTATCATAGCTTTTTTTGTTTTTTTTGCCCATCCTTGTTGTTATCGTGTTCAAGTCTTCTCTATAACTCTCTCTCCTGTCATTTTCAACAAATTTCTCTCTGTTTCGTTATTTTTTATTTTTTTTACGCAGCCCTCCTGCGTCCTTTTCCCGCCACTCCATAGTGCCTCTCAATAAAGTCTCGGGCGAATCTTCCTCCTTTTTTGACTTCATTGAATGAATGCGGTGGGCACTCTTCCTGGTCTCACGTCAACGTCAAACTTAAAGGCATGCCGCATATCATGAAGGAATGAGCAGAGCCCCGAAGACCTGGCATCAAGTCAAAGCTCTGAAGGTGACTGACTACAACCTGTACCAAAAATGCTGTCACTCTCACACCCATCTCCTCTCTCTACAAAAAAACGTTAAACAAAAAAATAATTCAAGCCTAAGCATACATCATCATCATCATACCATTTAAAGCATGCATGATCAGACACCCACAAAAACGAAGTAAAGTATAAAAATAAAAAAAAACTCATAATGCCCAAAGCTGTGATCATTCCAAAAAAAAAAACCCCCAAAACAACATTAACAAACAAATCAGACTCAAGACTATCACACAATTAAAAAGAGATTTAGTAAAACCATTATTTCTTTTTTTTTTCTCTTTTGTCATGTTCTTGCTTTGATCATTACTGATATATGTACTAAGATGATGATGATGCTACTTGGGTGATTGGCAAAAAAAAAGGCAGGATAACGCCAGTCTATTGACTTCGTTCACTCTGCTTCTGTCGTGCGCGGACGTGGAGGTAGCGAAGAATGTGCGTTGGCACCTGCGAACCCAAAGAGATTTTGTAACCGATTGAGATCCACATCCTGACTCATCGTTTTCGTCACCCGCGCCTGTTCTTGTGCAAATCCAGTACCGGGCCCACTCGGTGACGGCGACAAGGAGATCAAATTTGGACTCGAGCCTGTGGGTGATTGGGTGTATGTTAAAATCCAATCTCACTAGGGGTCTCCTGAGTGCCGGGGAAGGGAATCTTTATATTTCACTGACGTGAGGCTGGTGTCAGCGGTGGTGGTGCACTGTCAGGTTCGTCGACCATATCCGGGTCATCTGCACGTAAATTTTTGAGCGCCCTCCGGAGGTAGGTTTGAAAGTAGGTTCCCGTCGCACTGATCCATCTGTCGACTTTGGGATTTGCTTCTGGATATAGCTTCAGTAGCTGATACAGCTCCTGAATACCCTGTTGATCCGGCACCGATAACAATTCGTGATGTTAACAAATCGAGCTACAGATCAGTTGTAAAAATTCATCATCACCTTACCTTCTTAGAATCTGTCGGACTTCCGATCTTCGCAAACACCTCTGTCAGAAGGTTGTTCAGATTTACCTCATCCAAATGGTCAGGTACGATCTGAGGATTTCGAGGTGGAACGGGGCTCTGAGCAGAACTTTGTCGAGATCTCGGAGGGCTTTCGGATGGCGATTGTGCTGCAGGGGCAGCGCGTGACTGTGGTGAAAGAGGGAGGACCAAACGAGTTGTAGTTCGGCTAGGAGGATGCGTGACCGTAGGCTCTCCGGCTGCTGCTTTAGAGTTATTCAAGAGTCGGAATAGATACTGATACACAAACGTGTCCTGAGGGTTCTTGAGCGCCGAGACGGCCTCGTAAACTCCATCCCCATAAATTGTGACCACTTGTTGCAAGATTGTCTTCACTGTCCGCAAAGGCATATCTGCCAGGGGTACGTTGTCATTTGCTCTTCGTCGCCATTCGGCCGGCGGGATCGATACCAGAAATTCGTCAATGTCGCTCAATAAGATCCGTGCATCTAGTGTACCATCTTCGAGTGATTCCTTAACCGTCTTTGAGACTTTCCATAAACACTTTGAATAAAGAAGAACTCGTAGTCAGGGACTGGATCAGGTCAAAGTCAACGAGAATCCTCAAACGTCGGCTCACCTTCATGACCAGTTCCGCATACTTGGCCCGATGTGCAAGTTCCACCTCATCCTCGATCTCCCGCATGTCAATGGTGGTCAACTTCAGCACCGTAAAGAGCGCACTAGGACCAGTCAAATAAGCTCTACATCAGCATTCCGCCCCTCGACACCATACCAACAACCTGCCTAGAAGGAGTAATGGTAATATATAGATAAAACGAAACAAGAAATGAACTGACCCAAAGCACGCACTTCTGTCTGCATTGTGGAATATGCGGATCAACACCATATTCAAGACTTTGGACAAGCTAGTAATGTGGTCACTGACTGGATTGTCAGCCGTTTCTTGAAGTCGTTGTGTGAGTTGAGCGAGGACGGAGATGAGGGCGTCCTTGGAGACAGCAGTAGCAAGTTGAGTTTGGTCAAAGAACGTTGAAAGAGTCTGCATGAGATGTTTACAGAGTCGAAGAGTGAGCGGTGGAGTTTGCGCATCCAGGTTCTCGAACGTGATCCTCATCTGAGTCGCGATCGCATCGATCAATCCATTCGCACTCGCCATCAGTGAATCAGGTCGGTTCGCAATGTCGTTCTGTACGGCTTTGAGCGCGTCTGTGCTTCGAATTTCATCACTCGACAAGATCTCAGCTATTGGATCGTTACTCGAATTATGCACCGAGTCGGTCGGGCTTGGAGGCGCAAGCTGAACTGGCATTTGATCTGTCAATACTCGAAGGGATGTATGTGCCTGGGCTCTCGGCGCAGGCAAAGCAGAATTGACGAGCGAATCTCGGCGGGAAATACCGCCAATAGATTGACGTAGTGTCATTTGTGATGCGCCCGGGGGCTGTAGCTTCGAAGGCTTGAGGGCTGATGGAGAGCTCATTCTAGTGGTGGCGGTGGTAGACATCGGACGAGGCGCTAGAGCCTTAGGTGGTCCATTTGTTTCTTCTTCGGCCGTACCGTGGAATGCAGTGCTTGAGGGTCTTCGAAGTCCTTTGGGAGCCAACCGAGTAACGGCGGTGGGACGAGGTGAGATTGCGGCTTCCGCTCCCGTTCGAGCACCCTTTGGTGATGCTGGTGCTTCCGTTCGCTTCAATCTCTCCGTCAACATGTCTTGCTCTTTGCCAGACAGGTTACCAACATATTTGAGTATGACGTCTCCTGCTGAGGTGTAGGCGCTCGCCAGAGCAGACAGAGCCCCGTTCCGAACAGAAGAGTCGCGGTCTGAGATGAGTGAAGCAATGAGAGGCAACGCCTTTGCTGGCTGACAGACATTAAGACCATGTCGCTGGAAAAGTGCACTCAGTTCCTCCGCGCATTCCGCCCGCACCCGCGCATTCTTAGACTTCAGACCGTGATCGATTAGGCTTTGAAAGACTTTGCTGAAGGGATATATACTGCATATGTGTTTGAAGATTCCTCGGATACGAGTCCGGAGTACTTCTTTACTATCTCCGCACTGTTTAGCCAAGCTCAAGACAGGTATCAGACTGGTGATGTGACTAACAGAGATAGACAGCGAGACCGCTTACTTTTGCAATCAGACTTGGTAATAAGGCGGATGCTTCGTAGTCGCTCAGTCGATAGGCATCTAACTGCAAAACAGTGATATATTGTTCAACGATGTCCAGACATTTCATTGTGATCGTGGTATTTGTATCGTGGAGCCGGATGGTCAGATACTTGAATACTAAATCTGCGTTGGCTAGTAGCCTGTCCCGAATATCCGACTCCTCCACATCAACCGCCTCAGCCGCCGTCGAAGGGTCGGACGTCCATGACTCGATCACGTTCAAGCCGGCCATGAAATCTTTCTCACAGTGATGATCTTTACTGAAAAGTTGACCGAGTAGTTCAGCGCTGACTTGCGTGCTCATCTGTAGATGAAGCT
This sequence comes from Cronartium ribicola 11-2, assembly GCA_000500245.1. Lineage (NCBI taxonomy): Eukaryota > Fungi > Basidiomycota > Pucciniomycetes > Pucciniales > Coleosporiaceae > Cronartium > Cronartium ribicola. The sequence continues at coordinate 10,241 of AWVX01027729.1, forward strand.
GCTCGATCTGATCCTTTCGTACAGCGCCTTCGATCACCCACTTTAATGGGCCCGTCTCTTTGCTAGCTCGAGTAGTCTTGGCCTTGGGATCACCTGACCGGAATGGAGCTTCGCTCGTGCTTGCTGCCGGCCCAGGGGAAGCTGGAACAGGTAGTGAAGGAGCAAGCTTTGATGCAACACCACCCAGAGGTTTGCGAACCCCTAATTTCGACTTTGATGCTGGTGGCCGATCCTCAAGCGTTGGAGTAGCTACTCGACCATAGTGACCAGCTACCGACGATGCGCGATTGGTTGATTTATTGAGGGAAGAGGCGGGGCGAGCGGCAGACTTGGTGGGGGCGGCCTTCGGCGCAACATGAGTTTTCACTGGCGCGGCCGGCCGACAGGCTTCGATCATCGGTACTACATTGTTGCGCGAGGCAGGTTTGAGGCTTGATGTCTGCTCGAGAATGATGTCAATGCCTGCAACTTGGACGAGGGTCGGAAGAAGTGCTTGGGCTCCCTTGCGGACCTCAGGACTTCGATCTTCTAAACACGATATCAAGGGGGCGGCGAAGGGGGCTAGGTCGAGTCCTTTAGCTGAATCAGGTTCTGCGAGTCTTTGAACTATCCAAGTGAGAGCCGAGGCTCTGAGTTCAGGTTTGGCGATCTCCAACGCAGCTGCAACACTGGCTGTCAGACAGTCTAATCCACAAGAATCCGCGATGCAGTTCAATGCTATGAGTGCATTGCTACGAGCACCCGCATTCTTATCCGCCAGCACCATCAGAATCGATGTGGCAAACGTCGTGGCATGTCGTGTGAATGGCTTTCCCATGCCAGTTGCTATCCGACCTACGATATCAAGTGCCAAAGCTTGCACAGCTTTATTAGCATCACCGAGGCGCAACTTCAGAGAAGCCCCTAAATCTGAGCCTGGATTTCGAAAATTGAAGCGAGGTTAAGAAAAGAGTCAGGTACTGTTGAAGGAAATAGATGATTGGACGGAGAACATACCAAGTCCTGCTTTAAGTCTCTTGTTCTGCTCCAAGATACTTTGAATCGTCTCTAAGGCCTCTTTCCTGATCTTCCAAGCACTATCGTCACATGATTTTATTACAGCACTGGATATAAACTTGTCTAGATCCACTCGCGGGAATAGTTCATCGAGCGCGTCGTCGCCTGCGCCTGCTTTACCCTTCCCCTTGGCACCATTCGCTGCACCGACATTAATTCGCGCAACGTCAGCACTTTCACGAGTAGGCGTGGGCGGTGCTTGACCTTCAATCTTGGCAAACTCGCCCTCAATCGTGCCGAGTAGCTGTGGGTTTAAATCTTGTAAAAAATTGGTAATATCTGCCCCGATACATAACTTAGTTGTCACTAAAGCTTTGGTAGCATTCATTCGCACCGCCGCATTAACACTCTTAAGCCCAGTCTTTAAGCATTCGATCAAGTCTCTAACTGGGACGCCCGCGATCCCGAAATCGGTGAGCGCCATTTCAATGAACAAGAAGCTTTCAGCTTGAATTTTCACAGCTTTTTGTTTGGAGATCGGTTCGAAAGCTAAATTGAATAATTAGAAGGTACAAATCAGCGTTGAGACACCTTGAAAAGAGTCACGATCATGGTTTACTGACCGTGTGAGAGGACGAAGCCCAGAGAGCTTTTCTCAGCATACGTCAGCAGCGCTCCACTCGCTGATTCTCTGATTTTAGCGTCTCCGTACTTCTCTATCAGAGATGGGACACTAAGTACAATACATGCCTTCGAGAACGATGGAGAATTCTCTGCAAGAAATTGCAGGACCCCAAAGACGCGCTGCCAGACTTGGAAATTACTTTCTTTTGGACCTGGCTTCTTGTTCAGATATCGAACGATCAACTCAGCCTCGACTTCATCACAATGTTCGGGTAACCAAGCCAAGATTTCTTCAAGAGCAGCCAACCGAGTTTTCCACAAACTGTTGCCCACGCCTTCGATGAAACTCGGCTCGAGACTATCAGCTGCTCGCGCTTCGGCATCTTCCTGTGACATCTTGTAGCGCACTTCTTCCATCGGTTTCGAGCCTCCTTTCGGCGCTGCGCTCGATTGTCCACCCGTTGGTGCTTTCTTCGACGCTGGAGCGGCTGCGGGTGCTTTCTTCGCGACAGGCTTGACAACGGGTTTGGCAGCCGGTTTAGAGGGTGGGGGAGCACTGAAGTCATCTGCCTCAGATGAAGGTGGCCGAGCTGGTTTAGGAGGGGCTTTAGCTTTTGGTGGAGGTTTGCCGACAGGTTTAGAAGCTTGAACGGGCTTTGGTTTAGCTTTTGGTGGTTTATATTTCACGACCGCTTTCTCAAAATATTCTTCGACTTTGACTTTCCGAAGATCGTCTTGGGCTTGAATGAGCGGAGAGAAGGTAGCTTTTCCTACCAACTTCATCATCGTTCCTAAACCTTCGGCTGAGACTTCACGTACGGGTACCACTGCGTCTTCTAGACCGCTGAGCATGACGTCAGAGAGAGGTTTGATGTCTTGCTTTGGGATTTGGTGCTCTGTGTTTCGTAGACACCTGACCAGAAACTTCATTGTCTGTTCTTTCACCTGTGGGTTCTTGTGCTTCGAAAACGTCACGATTTCCTCTGTCAATTCAGGCAGAGTGACCTAGTAATAGAATTCGTATAAAACAGTAAGCAGAATGATCGACCTGCAGGTGAAGGGAAGATGTAGACGAACGGTAAGAGCCATAGCATCTAAGCAGTTACTAAGTGCCTCCACTACATTAACTTTCCGTTCTTTAAACTTCTCCAAGATCGGATTTAGCATCAAGCTCTTATATTTCCCAAAATCCGTCCTTAGACCTTTGGCGAGACATTCGAGACAGTTAGCCGCCCTTATCACGCAGAGAATATTAGCGTCGCTCATCCGACCAGCTAAAGCCTTGATGAGCTCGTCGTAATGGTCGGACTTGATCTTGATCGCGTTCTTGAGAATCTCGTAGAGAGGATCGAGAGCTTCCTCTTTACGTTCTTTCCATTTGCTCGATGCCAGATGCTCATAAAAGCCTGAGGGGAGCCGGTCGAGGATTGTGACTGGATCGGCGAGGTCGTATGGATCTAGGTCTTCAGCCTCTTCAGGTGCTGCCTCGGCTGCCTCTGCCGCACCTTCACCACCCGCGGCTGCTTGTTCAGGGTCTTGGCCTTCTAGCGCTGCTTGCGCTTCGCGCTGTAGTCTCTCGCGTTGCTGACCTGCTGTTTCGCGGGTAGGCACGCCTGTACCTTTACCCTTGCCTTCTATGTCAAGAGCGGCAAAGGATTCGTGAAGTTCTTTGACTTGGACTGGCTTCAGGTCTGATAAGGAAGGTTCGAGTGCTGGTCCGAGGAAGGTGTATATAGTTTGGACGAGGGTAGTACCCTACATAGAGAAACATCAGGATATCAAGATCTGTTGATGACCAATCAACGACAGAACGCACTTCAGCTCGAACACCCTTGTCTGCATGCGCAAAGACTTTGGCGAGAGATTTGAGAATCGGTTTGATGTTGATGATCCTGACTCCAAACGCCCTGGAAAGAGTAAGGCGGGTAAGCTAGGAGTAGAGGGTAGACCGAGGTGGGTTGGGATTAAGACTGACGAGATGAGCGCATTGAGGGCCGCAACTGCACCTGCAACCACCTTCGGCTGTTTTGAGCCCAAGCCTTCGAGAACAGAAGACTGTGATCGGACAAAGGAACAACGTGAGTGGACGGGTAACGAGCGAGACGTTGAGTAGAGGCAGACCACTATGCCTTCAGCCTTATCTAGATCTGCCTCAATCATAGCCCATCCCAATAAACATTCGATCCCTGCATCTCTCGTACCCTTTCGCGCGTTCGTTGCCAAGCTCTTCTCGACCAAAGGAGTAATACAATCTGATCGACACCTCGTTGCTGGTCGGCCGGCTAATCGAATATAAACTGATAGTAAATTGATCCCCTTTTCTTGTGCTACCGCGTTAGAATCTGTTACTGCGCGCTTAGCCCAATCCTGATCCCTGTGATATTTAGGTTTCCGAAAGAGGTCAGCCGACGTATAAAGGAAGTGGTTGATATTATTGGTTATTGTTTACCGATTCCAATTTGTGAACACTTCATCGTCGTCACCTTCGGCTAGTTCAAATTGTTTTGTGAGAGTTTCGTATGCTGACAATCGGGCTTTCCAAAGCTGTTTGTTCGGTCGAGGCCGAGATTAGAGAAACGATGATCCAAGGTGAGTGTCAAAGCTGGAGAAGTGAGAAGTGGGAAGATTAAGTGACCTTGTGAGTGAGTTGCTCTGGTACAGGCAAGTTTTGCCAATCCGAATCTTGTGGTGGCTCGGCCATCGTCAGGGTGGTAGTCGGTCAACCCAAGCAAAAGGTGTTGTTGGTCTGGAGGGATGGAGTTGAGGGAAGGGATAGAAGATAGCGGTGAGGATGTGAGGTGTGAGTGTGAGAGTTAATTGTACGGATTTGGCAAGTGATTAAAGTTCGGGTTGAGTATCCGACTCAAAGTATTTCAAAAAAAAAAAAAAACCTTATCCTCAGGCTCACCTCAACCTCAGCTCATCTCCAATCACCATTACTCTTATCAGTTTATGCCGGATGTACTCTAACTTGTCTCTTCAAAAATTTCAACGGTGAACTTTCCAATCGGAAAAAAAAAACCAAACAAACCCACCTCTGCAAGACCCCGAGCTTGCTGAAGAACTTGGCAAGACCTTGAGTGGCACAGCTGGAAAGTTCGTGGTGGATATTTCGGCCGTTGGGTGGACTCTGATTTTGGTTGCAACAAGTTACACCTCACATATTCCTCCTACACAAGAAAGCAGGGCTCATACCCTTTTCCAAAGCCCTCAAGTGAGCCTTGAGGGAAAAAATGCTGCAAGCAGTTACGGGATACATAAAATCTGGACAAGGGTGCGAGTGAGAGATAGTGGCAAAGCCTGTGTGTAATTACGCTGTTCCTGGATGTGTTGGTGTCGTCGTCAACTGACAATGAGCTAGCCTGAGGTTGTGGGGAGCCAATTTCACCCTCAAGCTCACATCACAATCCACACCACAGCCAGTTTCAACCTTCCTCAAGGTCTACTCTTCTGATCAGCTTCTGGTTTGTCTGTTCAGGAAAAAGGGGTGATGATTCCAGACGTCACTCATCTGATTCTCTCTGAAGCTTTTGGTTGAATTCCTGCACATAGATGAGAGTTGTGATTGGGAGCCATACTAATCAGGGGTGTCATCCTTGTAGTATCAGCTTTTAGTACTTCACTTTGCTTGAAAGCTTTTATGCTCAGGGGCTGCCTCCATAGGCTACTGTTTACTTTTTTCAAAAACTATCATCCAGTTGTTCATGAGAACAAGGAGGTAAATGTAAAGCCAACATCCTTCACTACTGTGCTGCAGCGGCCCTTTCTATATCTACTCTTGTCGAAGCTCTTGTACTACCTCCTTAGGGAACTCTGGACTAATATCCAGTACTTGACCTTTGGAGCTAGGTACACTTTTCCTTCTTTTTGTATTTCCTTCTTTCCATCTCTTTCTCTCTCAGGGAAACCTGATACCACTGACGCATCGCCCTCAGATTTCAGCATCCGAGTTATTGTTGGATGCTTCCACCAAGGTTTGAACCAAGGTATTCCGCCTTCATTGGCTGGATACCTTGGTGGATACGTCGGATGCTGCATCCGAGAAATCCTTGGATGACTGCAGCCAAGACAAGATTGTTGGAAGTGTGGACTAACATCCAGTACTTAACCTTTGGAGCTAGTCTTATCAAAATATATCTTACTGTATGGTTGGTTCCAGAAACCTTCCCTCCCTGATCATCTTTTGTTAGACCTTGTATTCCCATGAGAATTCAGTGAAGGACTCTAGTCCTTATGGTAAAAAGCAGGGGAAAGGGAAGTACATATAACTGATTTTGGGCCAAAAAAAAAAAAGTCCCATAACAAAAAAGAGGAATGCGGCTGCTGGGTGTTAGAGATGGTTGCAAACAAGTGGAAAGAGACAGAAAAATATTTATGTGGGGATTTTGGCTTCCTTCA
>AWVX01027739.1:0-10529 GCA_000500245.1 Cronartium ribicola 11-2
ATCACTCAACTAAGAAGCGGGCATATCCCCCTATTTCAGTATCTTCACTCAAGACACCTAAGATCAAGCCCGGACTGCGCATGCGATGCGGGTTCGGAAACAGTCGACCACTTCCTATTCATATGCTCTTTACACCAACACCAACGATCAATCTTCAAGAAACAAATTAAGGCCCTCAAGATCCCATTTAACAAATCAATACTCCACACCCCCCAAGCCTTTTCCGCCGTCGCTGACTATGTCAGTGACACATGGCGGTTAAAGAGCCGCTGGGAATGAGCGGAAATCAACCATGAGAAAACCCCTGAAAATCTGACTCCCCCGGAATAACCCTCTCCAATCTCACTCTTAAATACTCCAATCCAATAATCATACCTATCCCCTCTACTTCACCGCCCTATTGTATCCTGCTCCCTGCTAGCAACCCTCTCCCCTTGTTATGGCAATATTTGTAGGCACTAAATCTAAAAACAGCCACGAGATAACCTATTCCCAAACAGCCATGGATTGTTACTGGTACTCGATAGATTTGGTGCTTGATAGCCCTTAAGGCTCCTAAGTGCACCTTAAGCAATGAACTAAATAAATAAATAAAATGCTCTAAAGACCATAGGTTTTACGTACCTAAGGGTGCATTGGAAATCAAACCTCTCCACAATTTAAACTTTGTGGAATTTGGGGCAGTAGGAAATGGGAAACCAGCAAACTTTATAAGAGACATCATCTCAGGTAGCAGCGACACACCAACGTCATTGAGGAATAACCCCCAAGCACATTTCTTTCTTGCCACTCGACTCTCTCACTCTCTCAAAATATAACTTGGGAATTTTCTCCAACTACTCGATTAGAAGACTCATCATTATATCTGTTACAGTTCAATCATTGACCCAACTTCTGTGCCTTCGCATACAACGACTCCACTACGCTTCCGATCTGCTTCAAAGTCTCTAAAGTGTCTTCATACATTTTTTCCTGTGCGACTTCCTCAAATACCTCTAAACATCCCTCCCCTTGATCCAGGATACCAGCAAAGACCTTATCGAGGATCATCTGCGAGAGTTTAGCTTCAACATCTCGGAGTGGAAGCTTGACTTCTTGAGCGATGAAGCTCAGTTCCAGTCGAGAGTAGGGCTCGATGATCCTGAGCAGGTTTTGTTCGAGGAGGGTATCATAGAGAGCTGAGAGATGATTACGGACGATCGGGTCATCCGAGAGCTCTGAATCACCGAAAGCAACATCAGAATAGCTCGAAAGAGGAGGGAATATAGAATAGAAATTCTAAAAGGCCTGCTCACCGGCTTTATAGGTCTTTAAGGCTTCCTCGAAACCGGCCAAGCTTCTGTCTTGGTGAGCCTTAGCAATAGCTTGCATAGCTTCCGTACCTCGACCCGTGTACTTGCGTGCCAACTTTGAGCTTTGGATCGTTAACACGTCCTCAGGCTATCGGAGGCAAAACTCATCAGACTCCCTTAACTTGATACTCTCCTGTGAGTTGGATATTTTCAACTGACCAGGTTTAACATCACTTTACACATTAGCATACATTTTAAAGCTAGAGATGCTCGAGGATCATCTTGGCTTGAGAAACCTTCGAGGGCTTCAAAGAAGTAAGAGTATCTATGATGTATAACCATATCAAAAAAAAAACCACAAGATGATCACCATCATCAGCGACTTTCGATCATTGATGGTTTAGTATCCGATACATGTGTAAATAAATCAAACACTCACGCAGTTTTGTAGTCTTTTCCCTCTGCATGGAGAACACCGGATTGCATGTCCAGCTGCGCTTGAAGGTGTGGAGGACAGTAAATAGAGTTTGCTGCGGTTCGGGCGGAGATCAAGGCAGCCTAGAATATAAGAAGTTGAGGAGGCAAACAAGCAAGTCTTTGACTCAGATAAAACAAAAATGAGGGAGGGGAGGAGACAAGCAAGTACATACGTTGGCTTTGGGAGGGTCTGAGAGCGCATGTCGAATTCTACTCTCTAATAAATGAACTTCAGTCAAGATCATCTTGTCATCCAACTTTTTAAGTTCTTTTAACAAGTTCGCAATCAATCCGAGAGCATCTTTAGTTTGCTTAGTCTCGAATAATAAACCGCATAATTTGATTTCTAAACTTTGACGTAAGAAGACTCTTTTCTCAACTCGAGCCCATTCGATATTCTCACGTGTGATGACGATTTGAATGTGTGAAGATTGAGGATGTTGATTGAGTGGGCTAGCAGAGAAGAAGTCGATGAGTGTTTTAACTAATTTCGCTGTCTTTGCTTTTGCAATCGAGTTCATGAATGATCGACATGAACGGATAGCGTTGGCGAGTCCATCGGGGTTCCTATCAATGGGTAGGTCTATTCAGACATGTGTTTTGTTTCAACCGGCCCTCATATCATTTCTTCCTTACTTATTATCACGATAGAGCTCTCCTAGTCGAATGAGGGCACTCTCCTTCGCTCGTAGTTTGGCTTCATCCTTGGAATCTAGGATGGTCGGATAGATTAGATAGATCCTTCAGAGAGATGTAGAAGGAAAGAGTTGCCGAAAAGACTGACCGACTGGTTGTGAGATGACCTGGATGAGCTCGGTCTCGGCTTTCTTAGGATCTGATTTGATGAGAGCTTCGATATTTTCAAGGGAGGACATGATGGATAAGTTGAAGTTGAGGTCGTGAGTCTCTTTGAGGGTTGAGTCAAAATAATTTCTGGTACAGGGGTGTAACGTAACCTTCGACCGATCGATGACGCGTCTCTCAATTTGATTTTTAATTTAATTTAATTTTAATTTTAATTCACCCCACACTTCTCATCATCACCCATCAACTTCTGGCTTCACTTGGTAAAATAAAATGTCGTCAAACCCTTCAACATCAGCTCCAATTCCTTCCGATGAGGCTAGCCCACTTCCAATTCCTAATCTCTTACAACAAGAACGTCGTTATGTACTCTCTCAGCCAAGCCGATCTCACCTTCACTCTCAGGCTGCCAAGGACTTGATCGAGGGGATAGAAAAAGACGGTCAGTCATTTCTCATGTCTATTCATCCAATCAAAAACTCATCATTGCTTTTAATCTCACTACGTAGAAATGGGACCTTTCCTCGAATCTATTCTTGCCCATGACTCATCTACCATCGCCCCCATCTTCCTTTCTACACTACCTGCCAATCTCATACCTAAATTGAAGCAAAAGAATACAGAGACATTAGAGTCAATAGAGGTGAAACTTAAGGATGCGATCGAGAACTTGGGAGAGACAGAGGTATCAGACCTACTACGGACCAAAGCGCTTTACCTATCGAAGATTGGAGCGGAGCAAGAGAAATGCGTGACTGCGTTCGAGGAAGCACTTAAGAAACAAGCAGGCTTGGGTAGTAAGATTGATCTTCGACTGGGATTGATTCGAGTCGGTTTCTTTTATACGGACCATCAACTTATTAATGAACAGATTGTGAAGACCAAGGAGTGAGCTCTTTTTTCTTTTTCTTTCTTCTTACGCTCGTTTGTTCATTCGTCTTCACCCTCCCTTCGATCTTTTTATTAGGTTAGTTGACTCTGGAGGAGACTGGGATCGAAGGAATCGTTTGAAGGTATACCAAGCTATGAACTTCATGGCCGTACGTGACTTCAAACAAGCAACCCCTCTCCTCCTCGACACCCTCAGTACCTTCACGGCTACCGAACTCTTAAGCTATGAAGACTTTATTACCCTCACCGTGATCTCTTCAGCCTTGGCACTTGAACGAAAGGATATGAAGAAAAAAGTAAGTAAGAAAGAAAACGTTTTCCTGACTAAACCTTTTGACCACAAAATAAACTTTTTTTTTTTATACCTACTTAGATCATTGAAGCTCCCGAAGTGGTGCAAATCATTTCCGAAAGGCCTCACATTCACCCACTTGTGTCATCAATTTACAACACTGAATATGACAAGTTTTTTGTCGAATTAGCCGCTGTCGAGCAAGTCTACCTTTTACCCTCTCGTCTACTTTCAATCCACACTCGCTTTTATGTACGTGAAATGCGCATCAAAGCCTATAGTCAACTTCTCGAAAGTTATCGTAGCGTAAGTATTAAGAGTATGGCTCATGCCTTTGGTGTCACTGAACAATTTATCGATGCGTAAGTTTGATTTTATCTTTCTTACGATTTTATTTGCAACTGAATCGAAAAGATAATGGTGTGGTTCTTTTCTTTTTTTAGGGAACTATCACGTTTTATTGCTGCTGGTAGATTGAATTGTGCGATTGACAAAGTTAATGGAATTGTAGAGACAAAAAGACCTGATGGTAAAAACGCCATGTATGCGGCGGTAGTAAAGAATGGAGATGGATTATTAAATTCGATTCAAAAATTGAGTAGAGTGATTGGTTGAGAATTGAACTTGAAATGTATTATTTACATAACTTTTTTTTTAGGTATCAATTTTACATTCCAATTTTTTCAACTTTACTCAAGTTTTTAAACGACATTTGTTTTGTTGTTTTGCTTTCACAATCCAGAAATTTAGTAATTGGCTTTTGAAATTTGATTAATCATGAATTTTACAGAAGATGAAGGTGTAGATTTATAGGAAAAAATCTATATATTCGACTCTCACCCCCTTACAACTTTTGTTTTATTTTGATAAACTAAAGATGAATCTAGTCAAGCTTGGGAAACAATGGACAGGGTTTTATATGTCTAACAAACACCAGCACGCTTCCTAACATTTATCCTGTTTCACTGTATGAGATCAGTTGTACCATAGAGAAATTCGGTGACATTCCTTTAATATCACACATACATACATACACATAGGTTTGAAAGGTGAAATGAGAGAGAGATCAAGGAATGAACATATTTAAATACATATTTTTTCTTTTTTAGGATCAACATAAGGTATATTATGTAAATACATAAGTAGATTAAAAAAAAAAAAACTAAACTTTCGGAAGTATGAAAATCGTACTCTCGGAAATAGATACTGTTCATTAATGATTGATTTTACAAAATATACTTAGTTAAGAAAAAGGAATGGCTTTACTTAAAATGACTCAGTGTTTTCCAAAAAAAAAATGTTTATATATATATATATCTGAGGGCGCCGGCCTTCTGAGCGCCCGAAAAGAGGCGCCCACCACGTGACTCCCACAGATATCTTAACTTGTTAATTTCAAAATCCCTTGCACACTTTTTTTCCCCTTTGCTTTGCCCATTTATTAGATAAACTCACCTTCAAATTTATCTCACCTCTCAAGAAAGAAAAAAAAAGAAAGAAAAAAGAAAAGCTTTTTATCAACTTTTTTCTTCTTCTTTTTACTTTACCTGTACTAGACAAAATCTTATCACACATCGAAAAAATCTATGTAATCTGATTTTAATAATTCATCATTATATATAAAATGTCCAATGAATTCTAATCAAAAAAAATCCTACTCAAACCCTGCCTTTGTCAGAGCAGAAAAGTGAAAAAATAGATGACTATCCAAGTGTTGAAAATAATGATTAAAAAAAAAAAAAATCCATCATCAAAAAGAGATTCAAGACTATCAAAATGGATTAAATATATATGGAAAAAGAAAGAATAAAGAAAAAAAAAAAAAACACGCAAACACAAAGGCACAGATCGGATTTAAAGAGTTGTAGAGAAAAGAAAGAAAGTCAAGCTGTTACGAAAATAAGTAAGAAAAAAGGTTACATCCAAAATTGATTTGGGGAAAAGGTTTAGGGAAAGAGAGAGTGAGAAAGAGGGAGCAAATTGAAATTCGAATTAAAAAAAGACTTCCCTTATAAGAAGAAGAAGAAAAAAGCAAAAAATGTTCAATTAATATATTAACCAGTCCCACTTGAGTCAAACTTGATTATGTATTTCTTCTTCACTATGACATTAATGATCAATCAATCAAATCTTTCAACGAACTGGAACTGGTTTAAATACTGATGGTAAACCTTTTGTTGATGAAACGCTACCTGATTGATATTTACTTAAATTTGGATTATAACCTTTAGGAGAATTATGAACACGATGAGCAGTTGAAGTTGCTAAATTTGTAGTATTAATAGATTGTAATGAATTGGTTGTTAAAGGTAAAAAATTGGTAGGTTTAAGTTCAGTTGTAAGTTTACGATAAGATTTGATGGGATCTTCATCACTTTCACTATTATTTAATGATAAATCATTTACATCAAGTTGTGTACGAGGTAGGAGTAAATCATGCTTGCGTTCGAATTTTCCTCTTTTAAGTTCTCCTTTATCTATAGATGATTTTGATTGATTATAAATGTATAAACCTGAGAAAGTAAGTAACATTCCAAATGCTTGTATACTTGAAACTGGTTGACCAAACCAAATGATAGCTATACAAATTACTGCTATACGCTTAATTAATGAAGCTATAGAGTAAGTCACTGGTGAAGTACGTGAGAGGATTGAAAAGGCCAAGATGCATTGGGTAAAATGTACGGTGCCATTACAAAAGAAGTAAAACATTAAGCTTGATGAAGTTGAGTTTTGATTATTATTAGCTGAAAGGTTAAGATTCGAGATCGGATCTAACCAAAGTTTAAAAATTGTAATAAGGTCGAACCAAATCCATATCGGGATCATGAGAAGGAAAGCTATAGCTGAAGAATAAAACAATAAGTTGAGCTTATCCATCTTTCCGTTACTATTACTACTACTCGATGATTTATTCGTTAATCCTTTTGACTCGTCATTCTCTTGCGGTAATAGTTTTTTCCCATAAATGTTTTGTGATACAAAAATTATTGTACTACCTAGAGCACATAAGAATCCAGTACCATTGGCTCTGAGGTCAAATGAACATGCCAACATGACTCCCAAGGTAAGAGGTAAAAGTGAGAAATAAGTCGCGAAACCATATCTGACCCCAAATAAACCAGCATATGCAATTACAGTAAAGAGTGGGGAAAGTGCCTGTCAAGATTGAAATGAGGATTTGTTTCAAGATCAGGTGACAGAAATATATTTGTAGGTAGATGGAGAGGAGTAAATGACTCACTTTGATAGTATGAACCGTGCTCACAGGTACTCTAGCAATAGCCATTGAACTAAAGATATGACCAGTAATTGAGAATAAGCTCATGATTAAAGTACCATGAACAGTCGATTTATTAGGTTTTTTAATACCCCAAAAACCACCTAAACTTTTAGATTTGATTCCACTAAATCTTTTACCAACCAAACCTTCACGTATAGAAATAAATAGAGCGCACCAGATTGCAACAAATCCAAATTGAACTATAGTAAGTGTGATTGGATACTTGAATCTATTTAAGATGGCTTTTCCTGTATTAGATGATAAGGCTGATGATCCATACCAAAAGCAACATAATAAACCAAATCTAATGGATGATCTTGATAACTGGCTTATTGGATCAGTGAAAATTCGTCTGATTGTAAATGAGATGAAGGATCTAGCTTGAGATGAGAATGGAAATGGTTCGGATTGAGTTGAGATGGTTGTATATTCAGAGTCAAAGAGTAAATTTCTGAATCGATTTAGAGAGGCAGTGAGTGTAGCTGAGAGGGTACCATCCCAATGAGATTGAAGAGAAGATGAACGATGATGTTGATATTCAGGTTGAATTAGAGGTAAAGAGGTACCAAAGGTTGAAGGGAAGTGTGAATGTTGAGGTATGACCGATGTCGTTGGCATTTCGTAAGGATGACGACGAGATGGAAGGTGTTCATGAAGTTGTATGGATTGAGATGTTTGGTTGTGAGGGTGAAATGTTGAGATGGTTGTAGATTGAAATCGGAATGGATTATCGGTAAAAGTGGGTGATGAATGTTCTGAATGAGGTGGAGTAGGTGGTAAGAAGGGAATCGAATTAAGTATGGATTTACTATTAGGTTCTAAAATTGGACTTGAGATTGGGATTGGGTCAGAATTTTGATAAGGGGGTGGTGGTGGTTCATATGCCATTTAAAGTTCGATGAGAGGATATTTTTCAGTAAATGGATAAAATAGTGAGCTAGCTAAAAATAAAAAAAAATAAAAAAGAGACTGAGATGAAGTACATAAAATGAACCAATTTAGGTAATTTTCTCAAATGAAGGTGCACTGATAAATAAACAAATATCACGATTAATTCATCATTCAAATTGGTTCCTGTCTGGACCCGAGTCATGAAATGTCGGGTCACAGAGGTGACATCTAAAAGTCCATGTACATATCCTCTGCACATACATGTCTCCAGATGCTGTATAAGCTGGTTTTGCTTCTTTGGTACCCAAGATTTTGACACCCTGGCAACGTCTCCAGTTATTCCAAAAGTAAACAGGAAAGGAGGGTTTCTGTTGATGAAATAACAGGAGATAAGGGTTGAGGTCCCTTGAAATATCAGTCAACGCAATCCACATATTGTCTGTTGGAGTCTCATTGACCCCTTTTAATAGATACTTGGGAGTCAACCATCCCTTGCTTCCGGTAATCAAGAATTCTGGAAATGTAGCGACAGTCTCAAACATGCGGAAGGCTCTCCAAAATTGGTGGAGCTTTCAAAGGTTCTTGTCCTGCCATGATTGGATCAGAGTAAGGTGTCAATACAGAAACATCAAAAGAGTAAGCACTCCCCAAATTCAATTGCTCTGTGTTGGTACCAATCATATCTATAACCCAAAGGGGCCTATGTGTCAACAGTCAAACTTCTGAGACAGTCTTGCTGAAGAAATGTTTCTTCTGCTAAGCCAATCCAACTGTCCAGTTGTATCTGATTCTCCCCCAAAAGAGTAACAGATTCATCTGCCTTTGGAACCTTTAAGGCAAGAAAGGACATTATTGGTTTTTGATAAAGTCTAAAGTTCAATTTAAGCCAAGCCAAACCCTAATGTATGGCTGCAGTCACAGTAAAAGACGCTACCAACAGAAACTACTAGGGCATGGTTGTTCTAGAAATCCTAGGACAACTCCTGTCTGAGGAAATCTAGGACAAGCTTGTGCTAGATGTCTTTGTTGGCAGTGAGACTTGAAGTGCAGCCTTACTACAGCTTTGACCATTTGAAAGTCTAGACTTGGTTATCAACTTGAAGTCATAGCCATCCGAAGCCAGAAGTCTAGACTACAGTCGGCCCTTGCAAGTCACCACCAGCCAGAAGAGCACTCCTCAAGCTGTGTTGAGAAGTGTTTTTGCACTCGGCAAAAGTTGAACCAAAGAGCCAATCTTGCCTCGATCTCCAGAAAATATGCAAACTTGCCAACATCCTGCACTGGCTTGAAATAATCAAAACCATGTTTTCCGTTCATCAATTTTGAATGTTCAACCTGTCCATACAGTACTCCATCCCATCACAGCCACAAGTCTTGCTCCCAACTTTGGAATGTAATCCCTACTTTCAACCTCTAAATGCTCAATTCATTCATCTGTCCACCCAGCGGCCTCAATCCCAGTTTCTATGTTATGCTCGTCCCTGTCCCCCCCCCTTTTTTTAGCCATGTGAGTTTTTCTTTTCATAAGCTCTTTATTCAAGACTCACAAAAAGAAAGGCTTTGTCTTGCTGAACCACCTTGATTCAAGCAGTTTTGAACCTGGTTTCCCAAATTTTTTTTGAATGGGTTGGCCAAGTCAAAGCATTTGAGTGATCAGATTTCATCAAACTGATTTTTTTTTTCATCTACAGCCCCAGTTTGATAAAGTCTTATACTCAAACTTTCCTATTTATCTTTTTTTAGGGGGGTTTGTGTTGGTCCCTTCAATTTCATTTAAAATTCATATTCCTGTTTGTCTTGTATAAAATCTCATGCACACTTTATATATAAAAAATGGCGCCATGAAGGATTAAAGGGGAAAGGAGCAAAGAGAGCCAAGTGGTTTGGGCATTTGACTTCAAAGGGGAAGAGAAAGGTGACTGGAAGCAGGGATTAAGATTGGAAGTTGGTATTGAGGCTGGTTGCTGGTTGTTAGGGTGTGATAGAGGAGATGGACCATGATGGACCAGAATGAATTAGATGGAGTGAGATGGGGACAAGCTCTGGTCAGGGTCGGTCTGTTGGGATCCAAGTCTCTTTGGTGTCTTTTACCAATCATGATGGATCCACTATTGTGCTGTCTAGGCTATGGCTCAAAAGCTAGGCTACAGCACAAAGTCAACTCCTGGCTTCAAGTTATAATTGGCTGTGAATACAAATTCTCAAAGTTTAAGCTAGGTCACTTGGTCAAGGCTTTAATTTGAAGTTAAGCTACTGTCACTACAAATATCTTCACTTATTCCTAAGGGAAAAATGCCCCTGTGCAGAATATTTTTCCCACCCTATATTCCTCCCCAGAATAATGCATGCTAAATCATTGGATATTCAAAATGAACACCCACCTTTTCAGGTGTGAGCTTCTTTGGGGCTCACCTCCTGTCTACAAACTAGGAAAGAAGAGCCAATTAAGGTCTTCAATCCTGTCACAACCACTGCTGTCAAGTCTACCCTGGGAACCCCCAAGTGTAGACTTCAGTTAGTTGACATCTAAATAGAGGGTTTAAAGCTAGATGCCTACCAATCTCTATGCCTGAGGCAGATGGTTTATAATGGCTCTAGC
>AWVX01027763.1:0-10288 GCA_000500245.1 Cronartium ribicola 11-2
GCTTTTAAACTCAGTCATCCGACTTCGAACCTCAACACTTCGCTCTCATCTCAGTTCATCTGCTTTAAAATGGTTCATTCCATCATTTCATCCGTCCCCCTTCAAGCTGGTCCTTCGTCATCGATGCTCAGCGTCGCTCCTAATAAGGCTGAGGAGAATATCGACCCCCTGGCTGACGTTCGTCAGCTTCTCCAATATGTTGCTCGTGCTTTTTACGAAGTGCGGCACATCCTACTTTTCGATCAGCTTGTGCGTAAAGAAGCGTGAGTCGATAGTAGATGACGCTTCAAGCCTTGATTGGCTTGTCTCGTTCTTCTCTCCTCCTCCTCCCCCTTAGCCTCAGGGTTTATAGCTTGTTGTTGGGGAACTGAACGCTACTACGCTTTTCACGCTGTCTTAGCATGAAAGATGAGGAACTAGCTACTCGCTTGGGTGTCGGTCCCAAAGAGGTTGCTAAAGCCGCAATTTTTTTGATTCGTGATCAGTTGGTCTCAGTGTCAGTCATCCTCTTGCCAAGTACCCCTTTCTCTTTCTATTGTTCTTCTTACTTGCTGAAGCCTTTCGTACCCTTCTCTAGTTATCTGCGTGCGGAAGTCAAACCCGGAGCTTCCAAAGCTACCCAGCGAATGTATTACTACATCGATTACAAGCATTGTGTGGATGTGATCAAGTGGAGGATGCTGTTGACTCAATAAGACCGGGTAGGCTGAGGAATGCCCAATAGTTGTTGAGTCCACGCGGCCTTTCTCAACATTGTGGACTTGTCATGTTTGTCCGTGGGCCAAACAGCTGTGTTGCTCGTTCTCAGTGTCACTTGAGGTGAAACACCTGGTAAGGCAACTGAGGTGTGACGATGCCTTCTCTGACGAGGCATTGCGGTTGTAGAGAAGTCCCGCTTTGTCTGTCAAGTGCGACGTGCCTCGACTGTGCGCAGCCAATCAGGCATGCGCATGTTTGAATCCCACCGGATTTTTAACGTCGCCCACCGGCGGAAGGCAGGGACAACGTCGATTTCTTGTCACACCCCCCCGGTGGTGTAGGCGAGAGAGCGAAGTAGAGAGGGGCTGCTTGGCATTCTGGGATATGTTCCCTGCCGGCGCGTGAGTGTGGGCGTCTTCCGATCCACTTGCGATTGAGGATGCGAAAGAGGTTCGGGAGAGCAATCGCCGTGGGACGGTGCTAGCCATCGGGTTGGTGGGTTGTCCTACCCCGATGCCCGTGTTCCCGAGGGGCCTCTGGGACGTCATGGGGCGCGTTGGGAAGCTGCGAGTTGGAGGTTTTGAGATCGAGAGATAAGATTGAGAGGTGAGAAGAGAGTTTGAGCGATAAAGGGAAAAGAGAGGTTCTTGTGCTCTCCCCACTTCGATTTTGGTAATTGGGTGGTCAAATCGTGTGTGTGTTGTACAATCAAGCTTGACTCTGGATGTGACCCTTCTTGCGTGGTGACATCGCTTGATTGGATGACTGTAGGTTACGTTTACAGTATGACGTAATGGTTCGGATGTGGTCCGATATACTACTGCAGTATGGACCGTCTATCTTGTTGTGGCCAGAGCGTAGGCTGAGTGTGTGACAACATGTCTGAGGTCGGTGACAACCGCCAGCAAGGTACCGGGTGAGGTGAAGAAATGTGAAATGTGCTCATAAAGCTTGAGTCTTGTTCGAAAAAGTTCTTGTTCTGCTTTTTGTATTTCTCTTGGATCCCTGCTCATAGGCAGTATATTTAGTAGTTATACGTGTAAGTGTACTGTGCTGTAACTTTCTAGAGCTCAGCGCATTCGTCGTCGTCTACTGCACAATTTCCAGTTCAGACTTGATCTCAAGAACACGGACCGATATCAATTACAGCCTCACCGCTTTCTTACCACAGTACATCTTCAATACTCATACATAAAAACCTTTGACGTTTTCCATCCGGTCGGGACAGTTTATTTCCTCGTTCAGCAACACCTCCTCGACTCACCGGTTCGCTCGACATCCTCGATCGTTTCCTTATTTGGCCTTGGATCTCATCACTTGCTATCCTTCGACTTTCCTTCGCCGTCAAGCGATTTGATCAAACTCACACCAGTTCATTCACCTTTCAATGTTCACCAACGTGCTCATCTCACAGCTCTATGCTGTTTCTTGCGACCCTGGTGGAGCAGCGGTCTCTTTGAAGAGAGAGTTAGCTCATCGTCGCCGGAACAAGCAACGCCATCAGAACCTGACCACGGAGTCGGATCAGTCGAGCTCACTCACCATCAACACTAGCACAGATACACTAAATGGTTATCAGGATAATCACAGCACCCTTCACACCCCGACCAAACTCACCACAAACCACGATCGCGTATCCCCTTCCGATCATACCCACACCTCCCAATATGATGATGATCAAGCGACCGGCACAGACCAGGAGGATTTTGATGACTACGATGTAGATGAGTATGAGGACGACGAGGCAGATGAGATAGCTGTGGGTTTGCGACTACTCCTCAAGTTGACCGAAAGACTCGCGAGAGCTGAGAATGACTCGGTCCAAACACCTGTTGCCACCGGTGGAACTGCCAAGCACAAGCTGCTTGTCCGACACTCGGATAAGGCCGAGTTTAACTCACCCACTCAAGACTCGCCGTCCCTCACGCATCTTTGTACTGCTTGTGGCCTACTCTGTTCCTCATTCGGAGAGCCAAGCTCATCAGATGTCTCCACGCCGGCAAATGAACGACCTAGTCTTTCTCGAATGTCGTCTCACTCTTACACACACTCCAACTCCGACAGTGGCTATACACACACTAAAGAGACTTCTACTGGTACTGTGGAATTGTGTTTTTCAACACAAAGTTCGGTCTCAGACATGGACCTCGATCAGAGTTCGGAGGGCTATCCCATGTCGCGATCAGCTTCTTTGGCTACTACCGCGGATGAGAGTGAACAGATTCGACGACTGAAAGCTTCCATTAAGGCTATTGCAACAGTTTGCAGGGTAGGTCTACCTAGATCACTGGCAGCAATGTAGTTTCTCTTGCTGACCCGCCGCGCATTTCAGGCACTTAGGAATGGTGATTTAAACCAAATGATAATCGAGGATGTTGCGACTCCGGATCTAGAAAATCTCAAAACTGACGTCAATAGCCTGGTCCGCAGACTTCGACGATTCACAACTCAAGTCTTCAAAGTCTGCAGTGACGTTGGACAGAAAGGCCTGTTGGGTAAACAGGCAGACCTTGAAGAATCATCCGGTATTTGGCGGAAGATGCTTGTAGATGTTAACAGGTACGATTTTATAGGAATGATTTATCTCCTTGACTGGCTTTAGATCTTACTTCTACTTTTACTATAGCCTTGCCAGTAACTTGAGTGCGCAGGTTCGAGATATATCAGAGGTTACAACTGTAAATGTGCCTTGGTGTTATGTTCCGGTACATGTGTCATTAATCAAGACTTGTCTTTTAGGCCGTCGCCAAAGGCGATTTTTCTAGGAAAATCGAAGTTCAAGCCGAAGGCGAAATCCTGCGAGCCAAGGTTTGTCTTAATCCTTTTGTATCATGATCAGACGTGCGCTAAATATGATGGTCATATGTAGAACACGGTGAACAAGTATGCAAGCCCTCCAAACTCACCAGACCCCGGTATCTGATGAGCTTAACGTTCTTGCCCGTAGGATGGTAGATCAGCTCAATTCTTTCGCAACTGAAGTGGCGAGAATTGCCCAGATGGTAAATAAATCTCCTGCTTGTCACTACCGGTTGATGTCTTGATTAATGGTGTTATGTTAATCAAACAACACCATTGATCAAACAGGTCGGCACTGATGGTATACTCGATCAACAAATAACTGTGGATGGAGTGGAAGGGGTTTGGAAAGTAAGTCTTCTGGTCATAACGCCTTAGTTGATCAATGCTAATTTCATCTCCTCCACTACAGGATCTAACCGACAGCGTTAATTCGATGGCAAGGTGCACAACCATTTGAACTTGCTCCATGTTAACTTGCGTTATCTTGACATGTTTCTTTTCTCCCAGTAACTTGACCTTGCAGGTTCGGAGTGTAAGCATTTGTAATTGTGTCGTATTCGAAACAGGACCCTGTTAAAGCCTTCATGCCATTTTGTCCAGATCTCTGCCGTCACTTCAGCTATTGCTCGGGGTGACCTGAGCCAACAAATCGAAGTCGAGGCTAAGGGAGAAATGGTATGGAAGCGCGTGGCTGATTTATCCCTCCAGTCTGTACACTGATTCCAAATTCATTTTACCCAGGCCGATCTCAAGAAAACTGTGCGCACTTTTCGGACTTTGAACGAGATATCTCGGACCAAATCGATTGACCGAGTCCTTCCATGAATCATTCTACAGGTCAACTCGATGGTAGACACGTTGAAAGTCATTCTGGAACAGGTTGGACGTGTAGCTCGTGAGGTCGGAGTAGAAGGTCAGAGATCAAGTCTCTTCCCTCATGGATCACCGCCCAAATTTCTTAGGCTTGCTTTCTACAGGCGTGCTCGGTGGCCAAGCCAACATTCCTAACGTCGAGGGTCGGTTATGTTCACTTCTTAATGTGATTTCCTCGCGCTTATTACAGGCTGACCGATACTTCCATTTCGTCAGGCGCTTGGTACGACCTATCACACAGCGTCAACCGTAAGTCACGGGCTACTATATTGCTAGGGCTATCACGTAGAATGACGGTGTCCAACTTGCTTCCCGTGACTCAGAAATGGCGAATAATCTAACTTCCCAGTGCGCATCAACCCGTCAATATCTATGCACTGAGTATACGAATCCTAACTGATCTCTTTTGTTTGTCTCGCTTCCTGAACCAGGGTATGCGTCGTAGCAACTTGATCATCAGTTATATGCCCCGCTGCCAATTGACTGTTTCCTCGATATTCCTGTCCAAAACAGGTCCGACAGATAGCATCAGTCACGAGGGCTGTCGCTGAAGGGGACTTGTCGCAGTAAGTAGTGTGTCTTCTGATATTCGATCAGGCTGTCGTTCAAGTTTTGACATCATAACAGGGAGGTGACTGTCCAAGCACGCGGTGAAGTAGCTGCGTTGGCGAGCACAGTCAATGGAATGGTACGTTACCCACAAATATTTTACTCGTACCCAACCGCAGCTGTCGGCGTCATTGACGTTTATTCACTCATGTGGATTCATAGGTTGCTTTCTTGCGAGTGTTTGCTGCAGAAGTAAGTCTTTGGTTCACAACCTCACTTTTGATCTGTCTGAAATATCGTTCTAGGTCACCCGAGTGGCGTTACTTACAGGGACCGAAGGCGTACTCGGAGGCAAGGCCGAAGTGGCTAACGTGTCTGGAGAGTGGAAGGTATGCCGATTCGACATATTAAAAAATTTCGGTGGCCGCTGTCAACTAATGAATATCATTCAGACATTGGTAGACCGAGTAAATACTATGGCAAAGTCAGACTTTTACTCTCATCAAGACCTATCTCCACCGTGACTAACACCACACGTCGTACCCAGAAATTTGACTGATCAAGTTCGTGAGATCGCTCGAGTCACCACTGCAGTAGCGGACGGCGATTTGACCAGGTAACCTATCATAACAGCAAAACAACTATCTTAAAGAAGGAAGAGACATCATTAATGTAATTCTCCGTTTGAATCAGTTATGTCACAGTTGATGCCAGGGGAGAAGTTGGTCAACTGCGCGACACAGTCAATGCCATGGTTCGGTTCTTGCAAGAGTTCAACTCTGAGGTTACCAGAGTCGCTCTAGAGGTAAGGTTTGAACAAATTGGTGAATATCATATGAATATAACAATGGATTCTTTGATTTTTGTACACGTACCTCTCAGGTCGGCACGGCTGGAAAACTTGGAGGCTCAGCTAGGGTGAAGAATGCTCGAGGTGAGTGGCACAACTTGGTGACTGGGCTTAATCGAATGGTGGATCGGGTCACAGGCCAAGTGAGTTTTACTCTACTATCATTGCGTGCCCAATTGCCGGTGTCTGATCAAAGTCCAAACCCAATAATCATATTTTGAATTTTAGGTACGCGCTATAAGTGCATCGACGGTGAGTGTTTTTTTAATTGTTCATTGTGGATTGATGATTTCCTTTAAACTCAGCTCGTAGCTTATGCTGATGCTTTAAATTCATTCTTTTACCCGGTAGACTGCTGTCGCCAAGGGAGACCTGAGTCAGCGAGTTGAGATCGATGCTGAGGGAGAGATCTTACAATTGTACGATATCCATTTTTCATCCCTGATTTGGACATCGCGATGGTGTGACTGATGCAGAATTCGATAGGGCCCAGACGATTAATGCTATGCTTGAAAGAGTGCGTACCTCGACGTCGATAGGATTCGTTGCCAACTTTGACCAAGTCATTTATATTTCTTCACACATAGCTGAACATGTTTAGCACAGAGGTAATTCGAATTGCCAGAGAGATTGCTGATGGAAACCTCAATGTGAGGGCGGAGGTTGAAGCAGTCGAAGGTAGATGAAATTTCAAGCGCTTTCTATAGATTGGAGTTTACTTACGATCGTATTGTATTATTTGTCTCTCAGGAGTGTTTTTACATATCATCAGCGAAGTGAACAAGATGTCCGGAACGCTCAGCTCTCAAGTCGGAACCTTTCAAGCTATTGTACGTTGCCTTCGTTCAACATCAAAGCGCCCACATACGCTCATGTCTGGAAGTTTCTCTGTTACTATTGCAGACGGACGCCGCTGCTGCAGGAGATTTCAGTAAAATGGCCAATATTGCTGTCAAAGGCGATATCCGTGCTCTTCAGAGTAACATCAACACAATGGTGACCAAACTTCGCACAGCGTTCGAAAGCAATGTCAAAGCCAAGGAAGCTGCTGAGGCTCATTCCCTGGCCAAGAGTCAATTCCTGGCAAAGTATGCTTCCTTCCGTCTCGTATCTTGACTCTCTCTCTCTTTTTTTTTTTTTTTGGTTCAATTCAAGTGTTGTGACTGAATTCGATCTTCTTGCGTCGTTTCATTTCGTTTTCGCTATATTAGCACTTCTCACGAAATACGAACTCCTCTGAATGCGATCATTGGTTTAACCTTCGATACCCTCGGCAGCAATTTGACACGAGAACAACGAGAAAATTTAAATCTGGTTCGTGGCCAAGCTGATGCCCTGTTGCGCATCATCAACGACATCTTGGATATTACCAAAATTGAAGCGTTAGTTCTTGTTTTGATATCATTCTCGGAATTGGAAATTCCTTCCGCAAGCCTGATGTTCATATATTGACGCATTGATGCTATCAGTGGGCGGATGGCTTTAGAACGATGTCCATTTTCACTCCGAGAAGTAATTTTTGAAGCTTTAACCAGCTTGGCATTTGGTGCTGCGGCTAAAAATATCGAAGTCTTCTTCGAGATTCACCCTGCGGTACCCGATCTTGTGCTGGGAGATGGTTCACGATTGGGTCAAGTGATCAAGAATCTTGTCAGACAGTTTCATCCCCATGACAACCTTGCTGTGTGAATGATGAGTTTTGACCGGTAGTCTTTGTCGGTTCTTACAGGTCGGGAATAGCCAGAAATTCACAAAGTCAGGATCGATTACGTTGACCGCCCATCTTGTTCCTGGCGCGGATGAGGGATGGTCGCGCGTTCAATTTCATGTGATTGATACTGGTAAGAAACCATGTATTGTGTACAAATTAACAGATCTGAGATATAGCCGTCTTTAATGCTTGTTAATGGTAGGAATTGGGATCGAGAAGGACAAGTTGCAGCGAATCTTTGATTCATTCATGCAGGCTGATGGATCTGTCACACGGTAAGTAATTGTTTGCGTCCAGCTTAAGCCTGATAAGAGTTGTTTATGGATTTTGTTTCCGAATTTATAGTAAATACGGTGGTACTGGGCTCGTAAGTTGGCCCAGATCAAATGCTACCCCAGTTGAATTGGACATCTAATTGCCTGTTTTGATACAGGGGCTCACAATCTCGCGTAACTTGGTGCAAATGATGGGTGGTCAGCTCAACGTCGAGTCGGAGGTAGACAAGGGCTCGGATTTTGTTTTTGAAGTTCTCCTTGGTTCCACAAATGCTGAAGTCGAGCTGCGCAAACAAATCGAGAAGATCGACACCGATCAATGTGTCTTGTTGATTGACGGCGAGGAACCAGAAGCTGTGGAAAAGTCGTGTTATAAATTCGGCCTCTCAGTTCATCGGGTGCCATCGATAGACGACGTTCCATCGGGTGATCTGTTCGATTGCGCCATCATCTCTACCATTGAAGAAGCGGATCGACTGCGGTCAAGTAGATTTCTACCCCTCGTTCTTCGGGCTCCGACGTTACCTAAACTGGACATGCGTCGAGCCTTGGACTTATCACTTGCTAGTGTTGTAGAGACTGACAAAGGGGAGGCAGAGCTTTGTAATGCTTTAAACATCGCGCTCAAGAAAAGTATGAGGAGAGTAGGAAACCAGGATGCGAAAGCGGATTGGAAGATCTTGCTTGCAGAAGATAGTTCGTTCTCATCTCGTCTTCATTGACATAATGCCATTGCTAACCAACGTACACAACAAATCCGTGATGCCCCCCATAGACAAGATCAATCAAATTGTGGCGCGAAGGATCCTATCAAGCTCTGGTTTAAATTGCTTGGTAGTCGTTGAGAATGGTCAAGAAGCATGCGATGCGGTGAAATCCACCCAATTTGACATTGTGTTGATGGATGTGTGAGTGGTATGAGTTTTCTTAGATCACAGGACCAGCGGTCGTTGACAGGGCTTGGTTTACTAGTTCCATGCCAGTTAAAGATGGACGAGAAGCTACTCAAGATATCAGGCAGTGGGAGCAAACTCACTCGGTTTCCCCAGTTCCAATAATTGGAGTGACGGCTCATGCTCTAGTTGGAGATCGAGAAAAATGCATGAAAGCTGGAGTAAGTATGAATAGACATTGTGTCCGTATATTAACACAACTGACGTACTTCATGCCATCTTCTTCTTTTAGATGTCTGGTGTCTGTACAAAACCGTTATTGGCGCCTGAATTGGTGAGTTTTGTAATATATCAACTTCATGGACCATTCATTCATGTCCTGTTATCGTGGAAGCTTGTTTAACAATCACCTTAACCTTTTAACAGCTTGCAGCAATGACAAAGGTCAGAGCATCCATCTTCTCTCTATCATTTTGGTGAATTTTGACCTAATAGGACGTTGAACCTTTCTCGTGATCAGGCTATCTCCTTACACAGACAGTATGCGCATTTTGGACAAATGAAATACATCCAGTGATCGAGCATCTAGACTTGGGTTCGTTTTGTCAGTTGCATTGACTTTGATCCGGATATTTTTTTGTGTGTATTTGGTTGTGTGTATTTGCGAGGTCAATGTTCCTCCGGATTGCAATTTCTCGATAATCTATGATTTCAGTATGACGGATAGCCTCTGTACTTGGAATTTTGACCAACTTTTGATGATCAACAAGTACCTTTCTCCGATATTACAATTGTGTTTTTTTCTATCTGATTTTTCTGGCCTCGAGTCTATTTCTTTTTATTTCACGTAATCTTTTTGGATTGAACGTTTTGTTTGTTTGTATTGTCTCATGTCTTGTGATTTTGGGGTTTTAGAGGAGTTCTCATTTTTTCATCATTCAAGTCAAATCAACATCACTTTGTCTTTTTCTCTTCTGAAATATTGTTTTGTAGTGAGATCTGGACGTGTGACTAGGAGTTTGCTTATTAATCATCAAGTTCCTCTCGTCGTTTACAAGATACAAAAATCAATTGTGAGATTTTAAGTCCAAGTCATGACCTACTCTGGTCTTTGGAACATAGATCATTGGTCAAACAGAAGCCCTCCTGCAAGAGCAAGACGATCCAGTGGGGGAAATGTCAAAGTAGCACAGTAGTGGTTGGCTGCAGCCATCAACTTTCAACTTTCCCTATCTGCATTTCTGTTTCTGAGAAGGTTCAGACACGGTTTCAGACGAGTTGAGTAGACAGATGTGATTGTAATCGGCACGCCAAGGAGCACGAGATTTGAGTGATGGAAATCAGAGAACTGGATGTGATGAAGAAAGCTCCACTTCAAATTGAGTTTTTTTGGGTGTCCTGCTCGGCTTGATAAGATCAGAAATGGTTCCCCGGGATTTTTTGGAGGAAGAAACGAGGGGACTGATTCCTCTATGTGTCGGGGTTTTTCTCGCCTGAGGTAGAGTTTTGTGTAATTTAGTAGGGTAGAAAATAAAAATTCACATTTCACTTAACTTATTTAAGTACACAACTTGAGTTTTTTTTGAAAAAAAAAAAAACCTCTTCCTTCATTGGAGGAGGAGTGTCTCACTTTCTT
>AWVX01027777.1:0-22142 GCA_000500245.1 Cronartium ribicola 11-2
GAACCTAGAATCCAGGAACGCCCTGCAACACACGTCCACTTCTCGAAGGCTTTACGTTCCAGATGGTCAAAGAGGTTTTCGCCGCCTGCGGGCTGTTGGTTTCCCTGTTCACAGTGGTAAATGCGTGTGGGGATCATGTCAAGCGTCAACAGCCTTCAGCCTCACAACCTTCCGGCCGACCTTCTCGACCTCTTCCGTGGGGCGACCTTAATATTATCCACACAACGGATACCCATGTAAGAGCTTGAGATCTATCAAATCCTTACTCTTTTGATGACCCATGTCAAAAAGTGCTCGCCACACTAAACTCACACATCTTATCACACATTAGGGCTGGCTCTTGGGTCATCTCCATGCGCAAGAACCGGAGCCAAACGCCAGTGGAGACTTTGTGAGATCAATCAAATGTCGCTTATTTTACCCAGTTGGAGGTTTGTCCAAGCCACTGACGACCCGGGTGGGGTTCCTAGGGTGATTTTCAATCTTTTGTGTATCGTATGAAGAAACAAGCGGAAGCCAAGGGAGTCGATCTTTTGGTTATCGATACTGTACGTTGTCGCTTTTCACCCCAAGTAGGCCCATAACCCTACTAACTTGCCCTTCTTGTTATTCAGGGAGACCTACATGATGGAAACGGTTTGAGTGATGCCGAACCAATGGTGCACGTCGGTACCCCACGTGGTTCAACGTCCAACAAATTCTTAGCCCGTGTACCCTATGACCTACTGACCATAGGTGAGTTGTATGGGTTGCCACCTCTGTCTCGTAGTCCTTGATTGACTAATCTGATGGTGATTAGGAAACCATGAACTTTACGACCTTCAGATTGCTCAGGATATGCATGATAACTTTGCCCCGATGTACGTTTTTTGGCTGAGTCCAGTGGTTCTTGATCTCTGTCAGGTCCATCACCATCATCTTGATTGATGGCCATATTTTTGTATTAGATGGAAAGGTTCTTATCTCACCAGCAACGTCAACATCACTACCTCTGGCAAATCCGTTCCCATCGGCTCTCGGTTCCGAAAATTTAAAACAGCCCAGGGCAGGAAAGTTACCGCATTTGGAATCATTTTCCATTTCACTGCGAATGCCAAAGGCACCGTCATCCAACCCCCTTCTGAGGTTAGGCCTTCTTATATAAACCTTCGAGGTGACGAACAAACAAAAACTGACATCTCCATGCAAACCTATAGTTGATAAAAGAGGCATGGTTCCTTGAAGCTTTGCGTGATAGGCCTGATCTTTTCATCCTCACTGGGCACATGGTCAGTACCCTCTTTCTAGTCTTCACTCATTTTGTGACACATCTCTCATGTTTTGGGGCCTTGTGCGCGGATAGGGTGTCACCGACAGCGATTGGAAGCTTGTCTTTGACGTCGTCCGAGCCTCCCATCCCAAAGTCCCTATTGTCATCTTGGGTGGCCATGTAAGTTCATTGGCATCGGCACCAGTCATGCATCCACATGTCTGATAATCTTTCGGCCCTGATAACAGTTACATATACGTGTCTGTCATCAACTCGATAGCCAATCCATGTCACTAGCCAGCGGAAGATATATGGAGACTATAGGTTGGATGAGTGAATTACAATGCACCTTATACTCAAATTCCTCAGCATAACTCAGCCATTTCTTTTCCTGACAGGTCTCACCGGTTTGGGTGGTACCGATGGCCAAGTCAGCTTCTCGAGGCGCTATCTAGACCCTAACCGGGTGACGTACGCCTTCCACGCAGGAGCCGATTTCGACACCAAGGACGGAATCAACACCACGCATGGACTCAGCGAGGCCGCCAAGGAGTTCAACATCACCTATCGCTTCGGTACCGCCCCACAGTGAGATTTAACCTTGCAAATCAAATTGTGTGGTTGAATGTTTGCTGAGGAATCTTGCCCCTGAATGGCACAGGTCTTACTTCATCAATCGAGTCCCTCACACAGCCAACAACTCCATGACCTACCTTCTTACCGGACCCGGCGGTGTGCTAGAGACTACCATTCGCAATTCCTCTAGGCCTCATGCTCCACTCGTTGCGGTCAACACTGCAACGTTCCGCTTCGATATCTTTCAAGGGAACTTTACCGTCAATGACGAGCTAATCACAATGCCATTCAACAATGATTTTGTCTATATACCCGATGTGCCTCGCAGTGCTGCTGCGCAATTTGTCGCTGCCCTGAATGAAGGTCAGTGAGCGAGTGTTGAAACTACTCTTTTCTTCAGCTTGCTTAAATGCAACGCGCCTTGAGGAATCTGCTGAATTGTGAAATGTTCGCAGGTGGGACCACACGCACGCGATATCGCCGTAGTCTCGTGGATCAGACCGTACTCACGAAGGATGAAGACTATCACCAAGGTCTAGATGTACAAGCGATATACATATCCTCATTGCGACGTCAGGCTACCTTGCCGCCCCATTTTGCCAGTCACGAAAACCATCAGCGTAGCACGGCCGTGCCCGAGTCCTATGGCTATGTTACTCACGACTCATGCCCAGGTGTGGGTGACGATACCCCACACGTTGCTCTACCCGTTCATGACCCACCTGAATATATCTCTACGGCTCTTCCGCCCGATGCGCCGAATGTGGATATCGTGTTTTACAAGTTTGTCTCTCCTGCGTCTGGTGATCTGATGTGATAAGAATTACTAACTGAGCCTTGATACAGGTTTATCTCTTCGTTTGCGCTGAATGCCATAAACAAGGTACAATCTGCCCGAACGTACACTAAGGCTGACTTGCTGCCCTATGTTGACGTACTAGCGAATCAGATGTTTGGACGATATGCCCAACAGAAATGGAATCAGTAGCACACCTGGCTTTCTTTTAGACATCTTTTTACGACTGCTTGACCATGTGTTGAGAATATGCTCCAACTAACCTTCCATTTCTCAATCATTACGACAGACCGTGACACTTCTCAAGCATCGCACTGCTCGTGTATCAAGTTGTTGTATATTCGACTGATGATGCTTCATGCTTTTTTTTAGTATCTACAAAGTGTAGTAGATATCATTATTGTTATAGAATAGACCTTCATCGTTCTTTGTCCACCATTGTCAGCGTGTTGTTTTTGTTTTTGAAGTCCTTCTGTCAAACTAAAAAGACAATTCCCAGAGGAAATATATGCTTACTTACATGAACTCAAAATCAAGTTGGAAGCCACAGTCTCGCTCAGAGATCTCAAGTTAGGCGTACAGTATTTGATTGGAATTGAGTTTCTCAGCACCTCACTTGATTCTGATGAGTTGGAAATGAGATGTTGTAAGTATGTTATGGGATTGGATGCAGTCTTGAACACGTTTCGATCGCTTATTACCTCAATCATTTGTCCGGCCCGACTCCCTTTCCTGAACTCAGGCTGGCCCGCGGATATCAGTTTATCCAACCGCGTCATCCAGTACGTTAGTGGCAATGCTTGTGTTTCAAATAAGAAACCTAAAGCCGATTTCCGATTTAATTTCGTACCTCTTGAGACTCGCTATGTGGTAGAGTAGGTATTGCAGTGATCGAATACCTTGAAATATGGCTTGTGCCAGGTTGTAAAGTACCGCTAGAATGTCGAGATTGCTGCCAGAGATCGAGGTGGATCGAGTTTTTAGACGCTGAAGAACCATATGACAGAATTTTTCTGACGATCGAATGACGTGCCAGCGTGCTGGAAAACCGGTTTTGGGGGGCCTATTTAACTTTACTTAATCCTTCCTCGCCTGGGAGCCTCCGACGCCTCGGTTAAGTTAACTTTTTGTGGTCGCTTTCATTTTTTCCTGTCATCTGCATCGTTCGCACTTTCCTGGTACAGCTTTTCTTTAACTTACAACACAGAACAGAACGACGTATGTATTATGTAAAGCTATACTTGGGCAGAAAAGGGAAAGTTCAGGCAGGTGTGTTTGAGCATGAAGCATTCGCAATGGTCACTGCTTCCTAATCCATCCTTATCATTCACATGGACTCTTTTTGCAAACCCAAGCCACCCACCATCAACCACTAAGCACACTTCCGACTCCGACTCTGACTTCGAACAACCATAGCCTTTTGCCCAATCTCAACCTCCAGTTCACCGAACACTATGTTTGTTGTTCGACCAGAACCCAAATAGGAGCCGGACAGCCTCTCAAACTTTTCCCATAGTTAATTCACATCTAACTTTCAGAAATTCCCTTCACGAATTACTCGTTGCTTCGAGAATTCGAAGAAAGGCCAACAGTAGGTCCGTGTATGTTTGTACAGATCGACTTACCAGTTCACATCTGCACGTATGTACTCTTATCAGGTTTTGAGGATTGGCCTTGAAGATTGATGGTCTGTTTCTTCAAGCCTCTCTACCACTCGTCCGTTGGGGTCATCCTGTTTAGATTCAGCTCGTCACCAAGCCTCAAGACCCATAAAATTAACAACACATCTGCACCGCTCACTCTTAGGATTGCCAAAGGAGATTTCATGATCTGGAACCCAACCAGACTCTCCTATCTTTCCACTTGAAAACTCATTCAACATTCTAGTCCAATCAATACTGCTGTGCAAAAGCGTACCATTTATGAGATCAGGTCGACACATGTGAGCACACAGATTGGGTAAGCTGCCTGACTAGCTCTTTGGGCATATCTTACCTGGCTTACAAAAAGCAAACAAACCTGGGGAAGAAGGTAAAAAATCCAAAACGACCTGATCAAGTTGTTGATATGTGTGAAGGGCTGCGCATGTACTCAGTCTTAGGAGAGCGCATGTAAAGACTTTTTCACCACCAGAATGAGACTTTCGATCGTACAACCCGTCACTTAAATCCGGCTCGAGTGAATGTGAGGTTTTAAACCGGTCGCAGCTAACAAGATCAGGGCTCCCCTTTTCGATCGGTTCGATTTGACGTCAGTAAGATGCTAGATGACCAAAAAGAGACTATTTTGAGGTTTGTGGAATGAGGCTCGAAGGTTTGGAATGTGCTGGGTTGAAATTTTGGATAGATGGATGCATAAGATCTAGGGGGGAAAAAATGACTAAGAATTGAGCAAGTTCTGGAGTATTGGCATAGACTAGGATGAAATCTGAAACCGAGCTGATAAGCTTATACGGGGGTTCTAATATGTAGTTGGTAGCCGCTTGTTAAGTGTAAATATGCGTAGCTGAAGGTCAGTTGGACTCGGAGGCGGGACGAGGTAGCGGGTGCGGTGAGGGTGCAGTGTGGTCTTTTGATGGGCTTTTCGCCCATGCGCACAGAGGTGCTGCGGGAGAGTTGAGAAGTTAAAGAAATGAAGTGTGATCCGGAAGGACCCGGATCAGCTTAGCAAGATGAAAAAGCAGTTTATGTTGGTCGTTGAGTGACAACTGGGTTCGATGTCAACGGGAATGTTAGAGAGAGAGGGGTGAAGGTTGGAGCAATGAAGAGACAAAGTAAGACGATGGGAACTGGGACAAGGCTCGATGAGGTCTGCTGCCTGTCTGGCCGTCAGCGGTGTTGGCCGTGTGGGATGTGATGGTCAGTCAGTCAGTATGTTGTTGGTGTTAGTGGACGGTTTGTCTTCTAGTTTTCTTTTTTTCTTTTTTTCTTGTCTTGACTTGAGCTTTTCATCCTATTTCATACTCGTGTTCACTTACCCACCATTATATCATCTAACATACCCTTAACTCTGACCGCTTCTGGACCGACCTGTCTCATCATCCAACTTCCGGTCAACGATCTCTCAACTAACTGCACCATCTCACCACTTCACTCCACACCGGCTCAGCTCTCCATTCGAACGCCTTGTTGTACTCCTTCTGAATACCCTCTTCATAAGCTTGGTCCATCTACATATTTACTTATAATCTCATCGGAGAACTGTGCTTGAGGCCCTACTCAGACCGATTCCCCCTTCAAGATAGTGGCGCTTTGGGGGTT
Source organism: Cronartium ribicola 11-2 (assembly GCA_000500245.1). Lineage (NCBI taxonomy): Eukaryota > Fungi > Basidiomycota > Pucciniomycetes > Pucciniales > Coleosporiaceae > Cronartium > Cronartium ribicola. The sequence goes on from AWVX01027777.1 coordinate 5,882, forward strand.
GAGAACCATCCATTTCTTGTGTGACTACTCTATCCTTTGACTTCGGTTGGCAACTCTCAATTGTTTATGTTATTCGACCTTTTCAAGTATTTTCTCTTCTGCTTTACTTAGATAGATCCCGGATTCGAGTCAGACCTCACTCGAGTGACGATCTCCAAGCCCCCTCTCTTGCCTTTTCTCCCTTTCTCTTGACCCTCTGTCCCCCCTCGCCTTCCAACCTGGTTCACCTCCCTCCTCTTCTGATCAAGTTCGCCATCCTACTTACTGGATCCGACCAACCGAGCTCTGGTCAGTCTTTCCATGCACCCAATCAACGCTCATCTTGGACACCCCCGGACTGACAGTGCTTTTACATATTTCCAACCGAACCTCTCATCCACCCCACTTCATTCACTCCCACACATGACCATTACTGACTTTCGCTTCGACTTGCACTCTTTACACACATATGTCCATACTATTCTCTATACTGCCTTTCTCTCTCTCTCTGCCGCGTTCACTCTGAATCTCCTTTCTCGATACGATACCTATCTTCTTATCCTGTAATCGCCTTCAACCCATCCTTCCTACCCTCGGCCCGCTACATCCTTTTCTCTATATATATAGCCTGGCCGACTGATTGACGACTCCGTTCAGTCACAATTTTCCCAACCTGCCCTTTGTTCCTCAGCTTGAGCCCGAATCCAGGTCGGTCCCACTTCATCCTCGGCTTTAGTCCTCTCACTCAACCGGTGTTTCCTACATACCTCTTGGTTTGCGCTCCATTCTACCCTCATCATTCGCCTCTTGTTTTGTCTGCACAAAACATCAATTGTTCCACAAGGACCGTTATCCCTCCACCGCGGCCACATCATCGATATTTTCGCTGCCAGGTCGTTTGTGATCCCTTAACCCGGTGCTGATCCTAGCACGCTTTCCCCCCTCGCCTGCGTCGCTTCGACCATTCAGTTTGTCCCGGCCGACTCCTACTCCTATCTAGTTCTCGTCGGCCCTTTCTCAAAAGTCCGACGACCTGTCCGAGTGAAGTAGGTATGGCTTTGTATATGTCTGCTGTGGATTCCAACCGCTCTCCGACTACCCTTCATGTGCGTTTCTCTGACCTAGCTACAATAATCTACTACCATAGCATTCAGCTTCTGCTACGACCGCCGTTCAAGCAAGCAATTTTCCAACAAACTTAAAACTCCAGTTCGACCTCATTTAATCTCCTCATATTTCCGTCTCCCAATCTGAAATCCTGCATCAGCATCATCCACTTAACCTTGAATTCACCAGATCCCTTCCCTCGCCCCTCTAGAGCCTCTGGTCGCGAGCTCACCTGGTCTTACCCTCCTCCTTTATCGTCCCAAAGCTCTTATCAAGGGCTTGCTGGGCTGGCATTCGTTTTAATTTCTTTCCTTCGTTCCACTACACACAAGTTTCATCATCATCCGCCGCTCCAATCTATTCGCTTGACATATTTATAGTCGAAGACCCTGTCCATTCGAGGTCACAGAATCCAATTTCGACCTGAATTTCACCTTTCTTCTCTTCCTCTCTGGCCCGCTCGCTTTCGCACGTGCATCTCTCTCTCTCTCTCTGTCTCTCTGCACTCTCCCTCATCGTTCGTCGTACCGTACTACCCGAGACCGCCCTTCCAACCCGGCCCTGTGGTAAATATCATACGTATCCTTCGACTTCTCTTCCTACTTCCGGTGAGCCTAAATTTCTCTTTTGACTTCCCCCTTCGTTGTCTCCACACCCTTCATTTCCATATCATCTATATTAATATATTTAGTCACTATTCAAACTGCTTTGTCCCTCCGTGACCCCTTTGACGTATCCCCATCATCCCCATCTCGATCAACTGTGTACCTTCCCTTCATAGAAAATACATGCCACAGTCGAACTCGGAAATGCTGGAAATGGTGGAAGTGGCGGGCGAAGTTTATGCCCTCAACGGTTCGTTCTTTTGACTTTCGTTCATACTTCTCTACCCACCAATTCCCTCAGTGCCCCTTTCTAGCTTCCATGCCGCGTACCTTGGTGGGAAGCACATTTAGTTTTCTTGTATTTCCATCTTATTTTTCCCATTCCTATCAATCCGTCTTTAATTGTTCCCTGCAATCCCACCTACTGGCTACAACGTGCTCCTTTGCCAGTTTTGTCAACTCCCTCACATCATCAGTTTACTACGCGATATGAAGAGTTGTTTCCTTCCGATTTATACTTAGGTGTAGCCAGTTGCACTTTTGCTGAAATGCGGCTCAACGCGCCATTTCCCTAATTCCTTCTGGGAGCTTTTTTGCGTGGAAATGATCTGAATCCAATTTTGATCTGATGACAAATCCTTCTTGATCTCCAGATCACGTCTATCTATCCGCGCCGTGGAACGCTTCAGACGGTGCGCCATGGCTAATCGGGCGGATCATGGAATTCATCCGTGAACCGATGCAATCAGCTCCTGTCTCACAATCTTCGACGGGTAACAATTCGATGACGAAGAAAAGACGAAAGAGTTCTCTCAAACTGCCTAACATCATTCAAGTCAAGATTGCACACTATCATCGTCAAAGAGATCTCATGAGCCGACATATATTTGATTGTCGGCTTTTGGAAGCATCGATGACCTACGATATATTTTCGATCAATCGCTTGAGAGGAAAATGTCGTGTGGAGTATAAACCTCCGGGTGAGGACGTGGATCCGTTGAAGAACGCCCCCGATTGTTTCTATTTCCATCAGGTTCGTTCATCATGCTCTTATCCCATCCTACTGCCTCACCAACCACCACCTCATCGCGGGAGGTCCTGCGTGGTGCCATATCTCACCAAATACCGCGCTTATACATACACGTGCACCTTATATACAATGCTGGGCTCCCTAGCGCGCTTTGAACTCTCGCTTGCCATTTTTGCTTTTCATCAGGATTATCTCTTTCTGCTCGGAGATTTTCTTGCTTAATCATTTGGCATTCCATACATATTCTCTACGGCTTGATGTGGCCACATTGGGGTTGAATCGTTTGAGGACGAAATGCATAGTCTTGTGATTTTGTTGATTTATCTTCTGTTATGTCTTGTGATCGTGGTCAATAGGTCTATGGACGATACACCCACCGGCACTATGATGTGATCTCTACCGAAAACGTGAAGAACGCACCACGTGAGATTTTTAAAGTTTTCCTGCTCAAAATTTGCATCTCAATTGATATCCTACTCTGTTGTTTTGATTTCATTACAGCCGAAGTGGTGCAATATCTTCGATCACATTACAGCTATGTCTTTGCTGAGGCCGGCATGGGTCCTGAACTAGGTGACGAACGGAGAGGGTGTGTCACTTGTCAAAAGTGGACGACTGGGTTCGTGTTTTTTTTTTCTTCATTTCAGCCGGCTCTTTCTGTTTTTTTGTTTTGTTTTTTTTCTATTCCCAATCCAGCTTCGTACCCAGTTTCCGCTCTTCATCCTTCTTCTTTGAAGGTGCCTCTGGGGGCGAACTGCCCACAAGCTGGTGACGATCTTGGGTTGATGACTTGTACACACTCGCAGTTTTTTTTTTTATGTCCATTATTCCTTCTTATCTCTTGGGAGGCCTCAATGTATCAGCTGAAGTCTACCCAATAGCTGCGCTGGTTATTATATGCTACGCCGATCACATTGCTCACAACTCTTTCCATGGTCTTGCTACCATCATCAGGGCCGACTCAGTTACGTGCGCTCTCTGTAGCCGCGCTTACCACTTCACCTGTTTGAATCCACCTCTGACTCGCAAGCCTGAGCGGGGATATACTTGGGCTTGCGCACCTTGCTCCAAGCAACGTCAAGACAAGATCGAAGACAGTCTTTGCAAAGGTTTGGACGCACCCCTTTCCGGCTCGGGATCAGGGCGGACTTTGCGTGACAAGGGAAAAAAGAAAGAAAGTCAGTATATATGTTCGGGATATAGGCACATGCGCCCGAGTAGTCGATTGACGCGTATTTATGTCTCTTTTGCTAAGCAGCACCAGTAACGGCGGTTATCCAGACTGACAACGAAGCTACTGGAACTCTTCGAACAGTTGACGGGTGGCCATTTCGCTACTATGGCCAATACACCGAGCCAGCTTCAATTTTGGGTTCGTTTGACATCAATTCATGACTCTGTATGACTGGAATGTCGTAACAACCACTGGCGTAATATTGACATGTCATTTTACTAATGTCGTCACACACACCTCCTTTATGATATCAAACATCGACCTCTTTCACGTTGATCAGATCCACTCGACTCGCCATTTCTTTACACTGCTCCTGTGAGCTTTTGATTTTTTTGTATCACCGTTCACCACGCTGTGGTCCTCATTTCTGCTCATCATCTCATTGTGCATGTTTCTTCCAACAGCGCCTGGGCCCGCGTTATCAGACGAACGTACCGGACGATCCGTCTGCAAAATTTGTTCCGTTTGTGATACCAGCTAACAGAGTTGGTCGACCGTGCAAAGGTGAGAAGCGGGCTCGGGATGGGACGCCGGCGAATCTCCAAACCTTGGAACCTGAAGGTGATTTGGTTTCATTTTTGTGGACCAGTCGCGGGATCGGCTACTGTCATTTGCTCGACCTGGGTATTGACAATGATCTGGTATATTATAACTAGTTGAACTTACGCGAGGAGGCGATGAGACAGTCGACGTCATATCTACTCCCGAGCAATTTGTGGACGGTGAATTCAGTTCCACGTTTCATCTTTCCACTATATCAAAATGCTCGGGTCTGCCAAAATCGCTGATCAATCCAAACCCTTTGTGAACAGACCCTGGATCCGAAAGCATCAACACCTTGAGGCAGTACATCGACCAAGTCAGAAGTCTTCAGCTATTCAAAACGGTCGGCGTCAGTCTTCTCGATCTAGCGCTCGTCACTCATCGCGAGTCAGGTAGTTATATGGAAGCCTTCGAGAAAATAAAAGGACTTGGCCCAAAATCGATGGGCTTTGTCAACTGGAGTGAATCTGAGTCTCATCGTATTGATCAAGCCGTTCAAGATCTGGGTGAGGATATGAGGGGGATGCTAAAGCATTTCCCGAAGAAGACATCGTCTGATATTGCCCGGTTCTATTATATGTTCAAAGGGTATGTTTCAACTTCTCATTTCCCTTCAGGTCTCGGGTCGGCCGATAGAGAACTTGGCTTTTTTCCGTCACCGAAAATAGATAGATTCACTGACTCAATGAATGTCGCCAACTACAAAACACACTGTCTGGATGAAATCTAGCCACAAGTTTCCGGAACCTTCTGCGCATGACTCCCGAGTGGCTGCCTCGACAAGTGAATTGCCCGACGAAAACATGTCGATCCTCCCTGCTCCATCGCCAAAGCGACCTTACTTGTGCGTGGTGTGCGAGACAAGGACGTCCACGACCTGGAGAAGATGCCCGGATGCCTTGATGGCTGGTGCAACTCAAGCGAAGAAATGTATCTGCGACGATTGTCATTCACGATGGCGTCGATGTGAGTGCAGTTCTTTTCACCTATGATCAATCACCTTGTTATCAGTATGATTGACGGTTTTCAATCCGGTCGAAATGCTATTCAGATGGTTTGCATCACGTACCTGTGGCAGAACAAGAAGATAGCAAACGTTTGTCGTCATCTTTCATCATTTGCGTTGTTGCTACTCCTGATCCCGTCAATTATGGACATCTCGATTTCTACAGCAAAAGAGCGAAAGATAAGGGTTCCTAAACTAGTAAGTCGTCAGAAACCGATATACGTCGAAGCCAGCAATATTGATACGACTGTGCAAAACTCGCAGAACAAGGGGCCCGTTGTCAAGACATCTACTGCTGGAAATAGTCCCGCTGCCTCATCTGCTCCTTCACCTCCACCTCCACCGCGCGCACCTCCACCTCCACCGCCACTTCCAGCGTCGTTGCCATTGTCACTGCCGGCTCCTCTACCTTCCCCACCTCCAGTGTCTTTCAAGGCCGCCTCGAAAATGTGGGTATAGACAAGCTTGTCAGACAATTATTGCGTTACAGAGGCTGACCTCTCGTTCCTGGGGAGCAGCTCTAACTGCGTCCTTTGTCGGCAGATTGAGCCCTGTGCTGAACTCGCGCAATGTCAAAATTGTACACTTTCTTGTCATCGAGGTAAGATATTGTCACCGAATTTCATGATTAATTCCTCAACTTTGTTATCTTCTTTCTATCAATCGCGGACCAGTCGTCCGTGGCGGTCGATGCAGATGTCAACGTCTTCTGTGACGCAGTTCTGACTATTTCCAACCCCACCTTTTTCACGTAGCATGCGGAGGGTTGGAACAAGACGCGGATTTGCAAAATTGGTCATGTTTGTTGTGCAAGAGTGTCGGTTCGAAATCACTTCCAAAGGTTACTCGCGGTTCTCTAGGTCATTCACTCAAGATCCTTCAACGCATGAGCACTAAACGCATACCCTTTGAATTTTGCATGTACGATGACAACAGATTCCCAGCTGCAGCTTATGCCCTGGTGGGCAATCGGTCAATTCCAGCGATGACACACTGACGGCTCTGGATATCTGGAAGGTTTCTGAATACAATACGTACGTTCTTTTTTTATATACGTTCCAGATTGTCTTGTCATGTAAAGAGCCAGGTCTTCAAAAGAGCCAAGCCTGATATATTGTCCCGCTAGTTTTGTTCATATGCTATGTGCACTATGGCATCCGGAGCTCATTTTCAGCGAATCCTCGAATTATGAGAAAGTGGAAGGCTTTACAACCATACCTCCCAACAAGCGTCGGAGGGTGAGTTCACATGCCTGCATGGTGTTCTTGAAGCGCTTGTTGACCTCAGTCACGACTAATTGGTCATATTCTCATCGCTTTAAAGGATTGTGATATCTGCCAGAGAAGCAATGTCGGAGCATGTGTGAAGTGTGACGGATGCAGCAAACATATCCACGTCAGCTGCGCTTGGACGGCCGGATACAAGTTTGGGTTCGAAATGGCGCCCCCGAGGCGAAAGCGCAATCGTGAGCTGGAGTTTGTCAAATTCAAAGATCAGGAAGGTCTGTCCAATTCCTTCTCGGTTTGCTAGTTCAAGAGTGATTGAATTAGCTTTTACAGGAATTTTGGAGCCCAAACTCTGGTGTCCAGCTCACTTCCCCGGACCAGGCCGGATCATTTATGGGCTTGCTGATCGTGATGAAGCTACGAATCTCGTGAGCTTTATGTGATATGCGCCCTTTCTGATTGAAACTGACGTTTTCTCGATGAGTATTCCCAGACGGTAGTGCAAACTTATGCTACCAACTTCAAGACGACTGGCCCTGCCCCTGGTATCGCCATCTTACGCAAAGCCAGACGACTCGATGCGGTGTTGGCAAGCGTGCTAACAACCAAGGGAATATTATCCACGGATAATGTGGGGAAACGATCCGACCTTAAAGATGAATATATGGTCAGTGCATTGGGTGTGCTGCCTCCGACATCTTCAGTACCCCCACCTGTCGTCGAGCCTACCCTTATGGCTCCGCCTCGACAACGGAGACCGAGTGGAAATCAGGCTGGCGAATCCGCTCCACGCGGAAAACCGCGCGCGAAAGCACGAGTGGGTCGGGTGAGAGTGAGATCCAAGGGCAAGGCTAGAGCGCGTGGCGCGTCTCGTACAGATTCTATAACTCAAGAGCCGAGCAAAGAGAACGCAGTTGGCGAGGTCGCGGATGATGATGAGGACCAGGAGGAGGAAGCCCAAGAAGATAACGCGCATATGTCTCGTTCCACGGATGCAGAGCAGCGGTCTGCCACGAACAATAGTCCGAGGGTCGTCAATGACCAGAATTCGCATCAGACTATCTCCTTGCAGCCCTCGTACACTTCAATGGTGTCGTTGGCCCCAGTGGCCTCCTCCAGCCGACCTAGACCTATTGGCGCAAGTTCGGAAATTTTCGACGGTCCTCGACGCTTAGGAAAGCCATCGCAAGCTCCGCCTGTGTTATCGCTGCAGTCGGCAAACTTGGCAAACTCATTACCCAAATCCCCGCGAGTTGAACAACAGATCTCTTCAGGGGACCTGCGAAGCCGCCAATTCACAGGTTGTTCTGAATTCTATCCGTGTTCATATACCCAAAGCTGATTTTACTGCCATGTCTAATAGTTTCCCAGTCGACCCAGCCCCAACAAATCGTCCCTTCGCCTGCTATTGCAACACCAAGAGTACCGACTCTTCAGAAGACCAATAAATTGAGACTTACAATCAAACCGGCTGCTCCATCCTCAATTCCCCTCGTGAGGCCGACTCTGGAGCCAGAACTTGTACCTAAGGAACCGGTTCGGATTTCCTCAACCGCAGCGTTTCCTTTTGTATCTACTTCCAACCCGGCTGCATATATGTCACATATGCCGAGACCGATGTCCTCAGCTTCTTCTTGTTCCTCGAGTTCCTCTAAGCCACATGTCACGCGGCTACCTTCGATCAATCAACTCGATTCCTTTCACTCTACCATGCCAGGTCTCCATCGTCTGGCACCGCTTCCACCAATGAACATCTCTACTTCATCACCATCTGGAATTGATCCTCAGGGGAAGTCGGCAGCACCCCTTGGCTCAACATCTTTTCGCCATCCGTCTCTTGCCAACTCAGTACAGCACGCCTCCAATCCGACTCCGATCCATCCCATCCGCGGAACTGCACCACTCTTGAATCCACCTTCTTTTGACGCTTTTGCAGCTGCAGCTGCGGCTCATACTACCAAGAGCGCTAACAACAAGGTAGCTGGTGCTCAGCCTGGAAGCAGCGTCAGCCCAGACTCGCCCCATCGGAATCTTGAACTCAATGCGGCTCGCCTACTCAACAAAGCCATCCATCTTTCTTGAACATCTCGCATTTTGTTTTTTCTGAACTCGGATCAAGGCTAGATTCATACTGACATGTTCGCTAGATCATGATTTTTTCTTCCAAGTTCCATATACATATTTTTCTGATGCATTTTTCATTTCATCATACCACCAAGTTCAGGTGTGACTATTCCAGTATCAGTTGTAGCTGGTCAATTTTTTCCCTTTCTAATGTTTGGCTAGTGTGAGTAGAAGGAGACAGATAGAAAGAGATCATATTGTAGGTGTTTAATGTAATACTTGCATACAAAGAAGAAGAGTATAGGGTGGTGAAGAGATGCGCGCAACTTTTTTTTTCTGCATCAGACCAGTTGCTTGCTCTACTTTTGAGAGGGCGAAATAGCAGATATAAAACCAAGCTCAGATTGAAAAAAGTAACTGCAACAGAATGCAAAGGAGACAATGAGTCAGGCTACTCATGCGCTAGGGGTTTACATGCCATTGAGGTGATTCATATACCCTTCAGTTTGCATTCCAACCCTATTTGGCGGCATGACTTTTTTTTTTTTCTGTCCCCAGCCAAAAATTTGACTAAATGGGCTCAGGCTGGGTCATTTGACACCTAGGTTAGGTTTGAGAATTACTAATGTGCAATTATGTTCTGCCGTTAAGACTTGCTATCTGTGCACATGTCTTCAAAACAAGCCTGTCTTAAGAAACTGCTCATCCACAATAACCTCATTCATAGTGAGGAATAAGTGGGAAATGCCATTATAGTATATGCTACTGATGTGGATTCAGAAAAAAAGTGACTATTGTAAATCCGCCAGTTCAGCACACCGAAATGCGCTTACACGGGGAGGGGAAAAGCATTGTACATTTTTGGCCTTGGATTGACCCAATGAAGGTGAAAACATTGCACTATTTGACAAATTTCCCCAATCAACCTTTAAGATTATCATAACTGTCTCATAAACTTCAACCCCACACATCCTCACTCAGCCTGTTTTTCATCTGGAACTTTAAGTACTGAAAAATATCCTTGCGTTATTTCACAGCAGGACCCCCAATTTGAAAAGCTAGAGCAATACCTTTTTGATCGACTGGAAAAGGGTGTGTACTAGTTTTGACTCCCTAGTCATCTTTTTGGGCTCCTACTCTAAAAACCCGCTCTTATCTTTTGAGCCCTGCACCTCCAATTAACAAAACCAAAGCATTGTCTGCACACTTGATTGACCAATGAAAGGTATGAGTTTGAGTCTTTCTCACTCAATGTGTCTTGTTTATCGAAACTTACTCCTAAACTTTGATAACTATTTTGACTAATGTTCACTTCAAGAGTTTTGATCACAGTACTTTTGACCTGATTAAAATCTGTTAGTATTTTTTTCAATTAAACTTGATCAATATAGATTGATTGGTTCATTAAATATATCTGTAGACTGGGGAAAGTATTTCAATCAAAATTAAGGTCTTTGGTGGTGCTGTAAAGTTAATAATAAAGATCTATAACAATCGCTACTACCATTTAATTATTTCCTTCTCCTTCCTATTTCCACTCTCTTTTTTAATATTCATTTGGTTCTACTTTTTTTTTGAAGTTCCTCATCAATTACATCCAGCATAGTTTTATCGCAGCTGGGGATGCAATGTAATATCACATGCTCAGATGCGATGCAACTATGTTGGAGGTGAATGATTCTTGGATATCATTTAATTTGGTTTACACCAAACTGAATGAACTTTTTCATGTAAATTGGAAATTGAAACTTGAAACCAAGACTTGACAGATTTGATTTGGGAAATGGCCTTTAAAAAGAACCATAAATCAAAAAAAAAGGAAAAGAAAAAGTGGTTAACAGTCTTCCATCTGATCCTGTTTTGTTTTAACAAATCCTTGAAATCCTCAGTCATTCATGTCAAATGAATTTTTTTTCTTGATTACTAAAAAGGCTAACATACTTCTGATTAAGATTATCAACATTTTTTTACCCTGTAACAGATCTTGGTTTTTATAATATCTTGATGGTTATCTTTAACTTAATCCAAATCAAGCTCTTGATTCGTTTATTATAATCATATGACTGAGATCTGTGACTGATTGATAAATGATTTAACATTTGAGGTATTTCAAAACAATGCTTCGTGATCAATTTATGAGATTATCTCTCTAACCTTTTCTTTTTCTCAAGTAAAGGGGTTTTTAGGATCATGATTTTTTTTATTTAAACACTTGAATAAAATAGATGATATGATTAAGGATTGAAATAAATTATCAATCATGAGATCTTGTTTGAAGACAAATTAACACATAACTTATAGACATGTCAGAATATACATATCATTATCATAAACTTATTTCTTGTGAAATTCATATTCCAGACCATCTTTTGACTATGAAATAGTGGGTTTTGTCGATATCCAATCGACTATGCAGTAGCATCCCGGACAGCCTACAGATCACGCTCAGACATAGCCTAATAAGCAGGGGGAAAAAACCTCCTACAAAAGGTCTCTCACCCCGTACACCTACAGCTCTTTCCCCCATCAGCAGAAAGAGTTGTAAGTCCCACCCCTACCCCACATCTCCCAAATCTCATCAAATCTCAAACCTTATCTCACCTTAACTCACGTTTCTTCTTTTCTCCTAAACCATCTTCCACCGTCATCCACACCAACATGTACCTCTCCTAACCACCCATCAATAAAGTTGTCACATTCCCTGGTCGCGAGCACGTCAAAGCTCACATCTTATTTCTCTCATCACATCTCCTTCACTCACTTCGCACCTAACCTACACTAGGTCAGCCATCAATCCCTAACAGGGAAGGAGACACGAGGGCTAATACCTCACGTACTCACATATACCCATCAGGTGTTCCATTTCCTTTTACAGGTCTTAGTTATATTATAGTTAAATCCACTATTGGATTTTTGTTGAGATCATTAGTGTAGTTGTCTCAACTATTGATATAAAATCCACAGAAGATTTTCCAGAATTCTATGGTGTGGGAGATATATGAATTTTGAATGAAAAAAGGTAGCTGTGAAAGTGGTATGAATTTGACAAGATTCTTTGAAAAAACTAGGGTTTTAGCTGTCCATCACCTTCAAAATTTTGAATATGAGGGTATCCAAGGTATGAAAATATAATTTTGGCAGGAAACTCTCCCCAAACATGGGTACAAAACAGGTATGAATCAGTCAGATTATAATCCCTTTTTCCTTGTATGAAAAAGGCCAAAATTTGGAGCTTTAGACCATGGGGTTTCCTAGGGGATTTTGGGGGTCCTATCGATAGCTAATAGTGTAGTGGGGACCCCCTATAGGCCAAACAAATGCACTATGGGTGTTATTACACTACGCTGTTAGTGTTAGTGACCTCAACTATGAACATTTTTGGAATGGTCATAGCCTACTTGAGGCAACTATGAAATAGTTCAACTGGACTACAACTATTAAACCACGCTGTTGGCCCTACTATGACTATGATAGTTATATTGGTACACTGTTGATCTTGGGCCCCAAACCCCCTATATTTGGGTCGGTAGTGGCTTGTTGGGATGCAGAGCGTTGAAATTGCAATTTTCTTGCTATTGAAATAATATCTCCAATGTTCCATAGTCCTAATATGCTCTGCCACAGAAAACCACTTATATTGTGGTCCCAGCTACAACAGTTTATGTCATGTCGAAAAAAATCAGAGGAAGTGTATTGGTCCAGTGAAGTGTGTGGGAGCCTGCTCTTGGATGCTGTCAGGAGAAGTCGGAGAAAACAAGGGATGGAGAGGCTAAGAGAGAGAGAGAGTTCTACTTTTCATCCAGACATGTTTGCCAAGTAATAGAAGGTGGTTAGGAGCTAGAAGACACCCAAAATATAAGACTATTTGCATGAAAAATGTCAGCTATAAACCCATGTGAGGGTGGCACATAGTAACAGCCTCAAAAAAATTGTTCTTAGACAAGGAAGAATAAATGTGTACACAATGCAATCGGTTACTTTGTCTTTTGAAGAGATTTTTCACAGAGGAACTTCCAGTGGGGCATAGGAGAAACCCCTGATGGGCATCAAAAGAATTTTATATCACATTTCTATCTTTTATTTGTTCAGTCCAAGAAACCCACAAGTTCCTGAGAAATTTGGATGGGAATTTCCTTTGAGAGAGAGGTAGATGCATGTAGGTAGTGTGTCCATTATATACAGCAGCTCACCAAAACCTGTTCACCAATGAAGAGGACGGCAACGGCCACGTAGCCTTTAGTTTCAAACAAAGTCTCCCAATCACAGCACCGCCATCATAGTTACTTTGTATGGTGTCCTGGGAGGTATTCTTGCAGGACACTAAGCGAATCAGATAAGATGGCAGTGCAGCATGGTAGCACCTGGTAGAGTAATTGGTAATTGTCCAGGGAGCCTGATCATGAAGCTTTTTCTGGTTGGAACTCTCACATGTCTCCCAGTTTCGCATTAGGTAATGACAAGAAGAAAATTTCCAAGCAATGGAGTGGGCGCAGAGTGTGTTAAATTACATCACCCGTCTTACTTAAGAGTCAACAGTACGACGCTTCAAAATGACCATGTCAAAACCTCTGAAATTTCGTACCATCAAAAGTTGAGCGTCAACAAGCTTTTATCCGCAAAGAAACTGCGACACCAGGTTTCAACGCTAAGATATAGTGGAGTGGCTCATACAGATGTTGAGGGAATGTAAGAACCAGTCGATCACCACCATGGAATTGTTCCTGACAGTTCTTTACCTTTCCTCAGCGAGTCGTTCTTCAACTCACGTACTTTTTGCGTCACCCGGCCTCATTTTCTTGTCTGCTCAACATTATTTGTCTCTTATTTTTCTCTACACCACTACTGAATCTTTCTAGTCGCTATAGATTTTTTTTTTTTTCTTTTTCAAATTCTGGGACAGCATCAGAGTAAAAACCCCCTCATCAGTACTAGCATTAGCCACTCCTTTTTTATCAAAACCAGTTTCGCTCACAACTCGACACTCACTTATATCCCGTCAAACAAATTATTCCCAAGAAATGTGGAATGTTCTTCTATTTCTGGTGTTATCAGTTTCATCTAATCTGGTGAGCTCTAATACACCGTCTAGCAATACACAAACCGAAAGCCCACAGGCGCCCAAAACAAAATTGAACCTTTTGCTAGCAAACGACGATGGCTGTACGTGATTTTCCTTCTCCTTTTTCAATCGGATCACGTCTCCGAAACCCCAAGCAAAAGAGCTTCCAACGCCCTTTGTTCAACATTGAAATCGAGCTGCTCACTGACATGTCAAAACCTGGCACCTATCATTAAACTATTTCTTTGCACTTGGCCTTTTTGCAGGGGCCGAGGCAAACATCAGGGCACTTTACCAAGAACTCAAGGTGGACGGCACGTTTTTTGTAAGTAACAGTCAACTAGAGAATCCCGATGTTCATAGCGCGCCCCTTTCGACGCATGGGTTGGTGTTGACTAATAATTCCTGAAATTCTGTCACTAACATGTACTTTCGAATACACATAGCCTATCCTTTCAGCGCCTACTGAGGATCGGAGTGCCACCGGTGGGGCGAGGAAAAAGGTGAAGGATCTGGACGAACCAGCAGAGTACGATTCTGCACCAGCTGGGGCTCCCGGCTACGGTTGCGATACAGAGGATGGTTGGCCAGGTTTTTTTCATATTTTTGTTCTAGTGGTTGTAATTTCGGAGGCAGAACGCCGAGTATCAATACACTGCATGAAGAAATTGACTTATCAAAGGACCGCTATCGTTTACTAGGACACATTTGCTACGTCAACGGATATCCGATCGATGCGATTGAGTACGGCGTGCGCAACCTATCTCAAGTATATTTTAGGGGTCCACCTGATTTAGCTTTATCAGGTCCCAATGTTGGTTGTCAGTAACTTTTTTCTTGCTGTACTTGCCCATCTTCATCGTAGCGTTTCTGCCTAGCAGGACGCGATTCGAGTTTTGATGGTTCATCTATCTGAGTCATAAAACTGGAGCCAAGAAGCTACAAGTTCAAGTTCAGACAAAAAGTTTCCTGCCAGCTACAGTCTCAGACAGGGGCGCTCGCAACGAAATGTGATCTCACGGTATACTTGAGAGCTGATTTATCCCAATCATCATCTATCCATCTCCACCAGCAAACTTTGGAGCACAGGCAGAATTTTCCGGCACGTACAACGCTGCAGAGTGGGCCGCGAAAAATGACATACCCGCTATTGCTTTATCTGTCTACGGTGATAGCCATAGGCATGGATACCGAACTCTCACGCCATCTGATGCAAGTTATATTTACGCCAAAGTAGTCTTACGACTAGTCAATGTTTTGACCTCGGTCGAAAAACAGAAGCCTTACCTTCCACCAGGCCTTCTCCTCAATGTCAACATGCAGGAAGCAGGACCCGAGAAAAATTGTAAAGCACCGGAAGACTACAAATTTGTTCTAACTTCACAATACGGTCACAGTAACTTGAAATTCTGGAAATCACATCGAGACGTCAACCGTTGTGGAGATAAGATCCTACCTAGTGAGCATCACATAATGGATCAGGAACACGGCTGCTGGGTTAGTATCACGGCACGAATGGCAGATGATGATAAACGGGCCAATAGAGATGAACAGCAGCAAGTGGTGGATCTTTTGGGTGAGCTGTTGACCTGTCCGTGATTAGGAAACGATGATGCACACATTTGGGTAGCTTTACTTCAATGTTTTCTTCATCAAACTTGGTTTTTCCGGACAATTGTGGTGTACTTTGCATGGTTAAGGTTAGATTACCATTTCAGGCAGTGCCCCTACTATTCAAATATTTTCAAAAACGACAAATGAATTTCTTACCTTCTCAAAGTTCATAACACTCAAAAGCAACAAGATTTTTTTTTTTTTTGCGGTTTCATCAATCATCTGTGAAGAAGTCATCTCGTCATTTTACTCCTCATTGAGTGAAACTTTGGAACGGAGCTCATTACAAAAACTCTCAAACACAATAGCGAGTGCATTTTGCCTTTCTTGTCACTTAGATTTACAACTACTTTCTCAGGAAGCAGTGTATGATTCATTGGCCCTCTCTGATGTTGGAGGCTTCAAGAGGCACTTGTTTTTGTTTTGTTTGTTGAATTAAAATTGTATTTCCTTTGATGTGGTGAACATGCTGTACCATTGATGAGTCAAAGGCCACAAAAATTACATTTACAATCATCAGTCACTGGTTCACCAATAGGATTTATTGGTGAGGATCGTCCTTTTGAGGTATGTATGTACCACCACGGGACACCTATCTCCGCGACCGACCGTCGCTGTACAAAGCCTTGATCAAGCGACTGTTGGTCGCTTTCTCCGATCTCCGAGGCTCTCCCATTGAGCTCGGAGATACTATGTAGCCACCTACAGACCACCAAACTCGCACTCTATGTAATGATACTGTACGGTTTTCGAAATATCATCCTTATGTAAAGATTAACGGTACAAGCATCGCG
>AWVX01027856.1:0-10333 GCA_000500245.1 Cronartium ribicola 11-2
AGTTCACCTCCTCAATGTTAAGGCAAAAAATGGAAAATGGAGTGATTCATACATGTTGGGTTGGCCTCGGTAGTAAACAAAGGTTGATATTCCCCTGCAGCAGGTATATCAATCATAGCAAGTCAATTCCTGTACATCGAAGTGATTACGATAAAAAAGGCTGAAAAATTGTACGCACTATCATACCCAGCATAACCCGTTGGTGTTGCAGTCGAGGAAGTGCCAGGAGGTGGCGGAACGGAAGGACGATCCCGAGCTCTGCCTGGAAATGTATAGAACAGAATAAGGGAAAGCCAAAGAAATAGAACCATAGATGGAGTGTAAAAGACTGAGACAAACGATAGTAATCTTGATTGGAATTCGACTTTGACATTCTAGGCTCTTTATTTCAAACAAAAAAGAAAAAACACTGGAGACAGGATTGAAGACTAAGAATCGGGATAATTGATCAATGTATAGTATAAATGTATCAGTGAAAAAAGGGGACGAGTGCGATGTAGAAAGTGGATGGGGGTAAGGTCGGAAGTCTTTTATAGCCGAAGAACAGCTGAGTGACTGAGTCAAGCCGCAGTCACAGATACCCTCAGGCCTCTATTTCTCTCTCTCTCAACATTCCTTATCGACAGAAAAGGGCACGGATCATTAGCTCTATATCTTGGCTTGGGGAAAGCAAGCGGTAGTTGCAGATTCTTGTGGTTTACTTTGATCACGAGTTAAGCTCTTCAGCTTTTATTATTCTGAATCTCAACAGATTGCTAGATGTTTCTTCGGAAGTAACGAGGGTGGGCGCGGGTTGCAAATCTGGAAGGATATCCCTAAATCCATTGACGTCTATTTTGCTGAGGCAACTCGATTCACCTCTCGTAAGATATGCAACATACAGCTGCGTTGTTTACAGCAGATAAGAGGATCGCCACAATGTATTGTGTTGAAAATTGGATGGCAAACAAATGAATACAAAGAATCTCTGTTCCCGTGGACCAGTCCTTATTCCTGGCTTTTTGTAGACGAACTTCCAGGAGTCCAAAGCCGAGGAACACTGCGCTAGGCCATCTCTGCGCACCAACGGAGCCGTACTGACCAAATATCAAGGCTAAGGTTATCCAAATGATTCGACGATCGCCTGAAATTCTTCATAGCCTCGATAAAATGAGGGTTTAACTTTACATGGCCGTGATCGTGACCAGAGCATCAAGAGATGCCGCTGAGGAGATCCATCTAACCGCCATCCCGTCCAAACGATCCAAGTAGTCTGCCTCCGTGCTAACTTGGTATCTTACATCATTAGACTGACTGGGAAGATTGAAAATTGAAAGAGTTTTAAACTCTTTTTCGATCGACTTGCTCTCTATGTCAGGGCTTTTTAACACCAAGTGTTTGTCCAAGTTTGACTTCTTCTGCGCGTGTAAACCACAGGTGCGGACTTTAAAAACCAACCTGAGCCAACCATCGTGAAAAGAAGTCTCATTGAGAAAATATGGGCGGCTGAGCCGCAGCAATGAGCCATATCACAAGCTGAATCCATTGCCGTAAACAATTTGTCAAAAACAAAAAATGCCTAGCTGTGAACAAAGTGTTCTTTTGTCGAGCGCAAGCCATTACACCCAAGGAAGGTTTTCTCTTTCCAGTACATAGCTTCTTTCATAATGAGCTCTTTATTTTCACATCGCGAGCGGTCTATTCAGGGACAATGCCAACCAAAGATGGTCCTGATCAATCGATGGCTTTTTGTATCATTTTTGTGTTTCAAGCACTGGCGCAGCGCCGAAATGATACTATCAGAGGATCAACTCATCCGTTGTTTTTTATTTTTCTATTGATGTGAAATCTTTAGTCTGCATCCCGCTTAATGTAACCTTTTCTCATCATGAGCTGTTTTCTTTCACATTGCAAACGCGCTTTACAAAGACAATGCCAAAAGAAGATGGACGTGATTCCTCGATGTTTTTTTTACATGCCAATATTTGAAGCATTACATTTTTGCTTTTTGAATCACTAACTCAGCGATGAAATAGACTATCAGTGGATCAAGTCGTCCGCTGTTTTTTTTCCCCACTGATTTGAATTTTTCAGTCTTCAGTGCCAGGATTCAGATGACTAGGACCGGGCAGAGCTTCATGTTGATTATACGCCAACTCGAATATAATCAATTCTTCCGTTGTTACACGAATCAGTCTATTGCTGATGGGTACCCTTTAAGAGCATGTTTGATGTAGCTACCAGGGATGCTTGGTCCTTTTGAGACTATAAACTCGCAGGGAATCGTTACCCGTAGGCCTGCACCGTTGGCTGCGGGCAGAATCCGAAGACTCGAACTTGCTTCAAACGTGCCGGTAGTGGCAAGATCTGTTTCATTTTTAGACTTCACGGCCACTCCTAGCAACATCCAGCCGAATTCTTGTAATTTGGGTGCAGGCGCCTTCGCGAAACCTGACAGTGCCCAGTAGTAGTGTTGCCATCTAAAATTCTCATTGATCCAGAGCAGGATAAGTCAATGGTAATCATAGGAAGCACTTGTATCACTCTCCGAAGGAAAGTGGTGAATGACTTGGGCAGAGGAGGGTAACTTCGCTCCCACTTCCACCAACGGTCGCTTTGACCTTCTGGTCGTAAGAAGCGCTTCTGATCAAGCCCAAGTGATAGCTAAATCTCGATTCAACTGCTTCAATCTTTCCGATCATGAACTCTTTCCCTGATCCACGTGTCGATAAGAAGTTCTTAGCCCAAACCGTGTTTTCCTCTTCCATAGCTGTTAAGGCTTGGTCGATTCGCAAATTGACCGGAATCAGTCCAAAGGCTCATCCTTTGAGCTCATCTCGAGCCTTCTATGGGCATGAAAATGGTTGTTTAAAGAACAAGCCGCTCATCCGAAGCCAGTCAAGGAAGGCCACCTGATGAAATGTTCGCATAGAGGGTCAGATCAAGCTTCACTTGAACCGGAATCCCTCTACGAAGTGACTGGAGTGCCAGTCGCCGCCTGGAGAACATCACTATTGTTCTACGTTTGGATGAATCTGGGCATTGCTGAACCAGGCTTGCGAACGCTCTGGTTTGCTCGACGGGTCGCCATCTGGTCAACGCCAGCCTGAGCACGAATCGGAGCGGTCGTGTTGGTGCGAAGTCAGAGGCCGTTTCCCTAGTCATAAACGATGAATGCACCCTGAAAGTCTGGAAGTCGTCTCTGGAGCAGCCGGTGGGCGGAAAGTGTCTGTTCCACAATCGCACGGGAAGACCTGACGACCGATGGATATGACGGTACGTACCACGAGGACGTAGCAAGGATCGTTACAGGAAGGTACAGGTGCGTCTGGAATACAAGAACGCACTTTCAAAGTTCGCGTAACATCCAAGCCGGCTGTAATTCTACAAACCTGGCCTATGACTCAAAGGGCCAAGAAATCAAAGGTTCATCAACGGCTCACTTGCCTGATGACATGAATATTACCACCTTCAAACAGTCTTGTATTAGTTGATGCAGTTTGGGGCTCAGTGGAGCAATGGTACCACCAAAACCAGTATTGGAGGGTCAGACCTGGATTCCCAGGAGCTATCTAGGGGGCTGTTACAAATGCAGAGGAGGTAACAATGAACTTTGGGGTTATGTAGTACCCTGGGCATATTTTCATGTTTATTCAAAAGGAATTGATTTGCAACACAAAGGAAGATTGTGTGCCGTCGTCAACCAGTGAATCCCCTCCAGGCATGGCAGCCAAACCAAGAAAAGCAAGTGGTGCTATCCATATTCTAGAGTTTTTCTTTACAAAGCACCGGTTTCCTTGTTGTTGAATTATGGGTGATGTTGGAATAAAAGTTTCCATATCTATGTCCTGTGTACAGATGATAATTGATGAATTGGATGGTGAGATTCAATGTAGCCTTCAAGGCAACTGGCCAAAGTGATTATGTATCTTGATAGTTGGGGCACATGCCACTTTCACTTCTGCTATGAGATTTGCTCACCGTGACGCTGAAAATTCAATGGTATTACAACACACTGCATCAGAAGCATGCCTCATCACGCATCCTCTTTTCACTAGATTCTCACATGGTCTTTTGGGTTGAATTGTTCATTCCATTCTATTCTTAAAACATAAATGCATCAGAACCACCGGCACACATCAAGAGACAATAACTTTAGCCAGCGCTCTGGTTCTCACATTCCCCCCTCAAACTTACGAAAATCAAGCTACTAAAATGGGAATTATTTCTCATTCCAACGAAACAAATACAAGACCTGCCAAATTTTACTAGCCACATGGGATAATACCGTATATATACATTACAGGTTAAAATGAATGGCAATGTTCATGACAGATTACTAGGTCAACTTCACGTGAATCACCCAAAGCCTGCCAGATGGTAGACAACTGAGAATCTGGAGAACTTCAATGAAGAGGTGAGAGCGAGCAATTCAACACTGATGCAATTCTTACAAGCAGGCAACTAGAGGGCTATATATACTAAACAGCTACAGACAGTGAGAGTTACATGCCAGAGGGGGTGTGAGCTCCCAGAAAACAATGAAATAGAAGATTGGCATGGACAATATGGAGATGTGAAATGAAGTCAAAAAGGGAAATACAAATGAAGATATTCTTCGGAGCAAACATACATACCAACAAAGACTACCTCCTGGTTACATACAAGAGAAAAAGTACACTTTTATCAAAAGGGGACGTGGAATTTAGCAGGACAATTCTCTGCAAGGTGATGGAATAGCTTCAAGACCATTTGAGGCCTCAGAGAGGATTTTTTGAGAGAAATTCTGTAGTCCCCGCTGATAAGGATGATTACCAGTTGACGTGCACCCAAATTGTTGCAAAGCACGCACCGTAAGCAAGGCCTGACAAAATCTGTACCGGAGTGTGGTGTGCTTAAGGAGTAATGAAAGTTCAGGGAATCAACTGTAAGCTTCAACCTTTGATACTTGTATGTCTGAGCCAGTAAACAAACTGTGACCGCAGAAAACGCGTCGGACACACGGCGAGCACAAATCCCCTTTGTCACACAAATGAGGATTCACCCTCGCCGAGCGTTGGGCGCGTATCTTGCGGACACTGTAACAGTGTATGAAACTAGAAAAGCCCACAATGGTGAAGGATGTTCACAACAATTAGACTGCTTACAGAGATGGTATCTCGTCCAGCAGACAGAAGCGGCCACGACAGATACAACGAGTGCAATCACCCAACTGGTCTTCATTATGGTCTCTGGTCCCATTTCAAACACCTCGCTTAATAGTCGCCAGCTTTTCAAACCATTCGCCAAATCATGCCGGGCCGCGCAAAACAAGGTATATAGTGCCAGGTAGGAGACTGTGGATGAATGGGCCGAAGGCATACCGTAACCTGAAGAGGATTGGTATTGGAAAGAAGTGAAGTAGAGAGAAAAACAAAGTTACGCATCATTACTACGTCGATGAAAATCAAGAGAAGTAATACATGCAGTTTCTCTGAGGGGGGAGGGTTTTGAACTCAACTATGCTTATGACTTCCCTTTGGCCGAGCTTGACGCAACAACACCTGTAAGACCTTTGCTCCAAATCCACAAACATACATCCCCGCGGTGAAATGTACAATTTGCCACGATCTCGTGGAGCCCATAAGGATCAAAGTGAGGGAGATAGTGAAAGGCGAAATCTACGTGTGTGGTCATAAGTATACATTGGTTAATGGCGCGCGGAGCATACAATAACAACAGATACCGGAAGTTGTCAACAAAATGAGAGACCATAAGTTCAGTAAGGCAAAGGTCTCTGAATAAAAAAAGAAAAGTCATTCCTGGACTCAAAGGAAGCCCTCTCTCCAAGCCGTAGAACGCCTTTGAACACATATATACATATATATTTTGCTAAATTTGAAGCCACCGCAGGCATTTATATATAATAGCTAAAAAAAAGTTTGTGGAAAGGTGTGAAGGAATTATGAAAGAAAACCAATGCATTAAAACTAACGTTCTCTAAGAAAAACATCCACATTCTGCCAATTCCGCGTAACTTGTAAGGCCGGATTATAATCATCACGGTAAAGGCGCTTCTTTGAGTGTCAACAATAAAGCAGATCACTCAAAACTTCGGTAGAATTCAGTGTTTGCGCAAGTGAGCTGGATCCTTTCAGGGCGTTGTTTTCAAAGTCTTGATTTTTGACTCTGTGTATACTGTAGATGAGATGATGTGACGCCGCAAGATGTGATCAAATTGAACCAAGACGGAAAAACACTTTCAATGGAATGGGAATTTGTGAGTTGACACAACAGGAGTAGGCAGTATTTCAATCATTTGATCCAAGCTGGGATCCAGTGAAGAGCCTGAAGGTGAAATTTTTGGGCTCATGCTTGTGATTTTGCCTGACGCAACATGCTCTCCTGATCATGAATGCGACCTGTGCATAGCCGCACAATTGGTGAAGATGAGTCTGCAAGATGAATGAGATATATCCACATATCGTCCCCGCTCACCCCGGGGTTCTTCTCCATACGATCAAGTTGCATTCATCGCCCATGAGCTCGGAATTGATGAGTGCTTCCCCAGATGACATTAGTTGACAATGACGAAGATGGACTAGGAGAGAGATGGGTGTATTGGTCTCTGAGAGTAATGGGTGAATGACGTGGAATGCTGTATAGGAAACTAGGATAAATATCTGAAAGAGTCACTTTGTTGTATTTCCTCTTTCTTCTTCTTGACCGTTTCCTACCTTCCATTCCGAGCAGGTTTGCTCTCCAGACGGTCATCACTAACTGAGGCTGTACTGCCCTCAGAACACTTACGGGAACTCCATTCTCTCCAGATATAGCGGCTGTTGTTTTATTCTCGGTTTTGGGAGTCTAGAACACACAAAAAACCCTGTTGTGACTTTGACCTGCCTATGCAGCATTGGAAAATTTCTCAACAGACCCGATCAAACGCAACAGATCATACGTTTGAGACTCTTGAAAGTGGTCACGAAGCTCGAAATGACTTGACTCCTTCCCCACTAAAGAATCTAAAAAACATGTTTATAGTGAACCGCCCGCAGGGTTGGGTTAAGGTGGCAGAGCCCGATAGTTGCCTACCAGCGGGAAAGCAGCCAACAAATCTCATTTCCGCGATAATTGCCAGTGATCAAGATCAGTGGTGGTCCCACAAGTCGGGACCCACTATCGCCAGAAAGCCAAATTCGGTGGGGGTACAACGGTCCGACCCCCATTTTTGTTAGACAAATCTTTCTGCTCGTCATGCTAAAAGTGAGACCAATGACATACCACGGTCAAGAAAATAGTCATAGATGAAGGAGAGGGATCGAAGCGAAGACAGAGAACAAAAATGGGTTGCCACTAAGAACATGGAACTAGCTTATCAATTGGTCGGTAAAGACATGAAAAAAAAAAGGGAAAACTTGTGATTCAAGTGGTTTTATATTTTAGTACAAAATGTGGTCTACTTGACACATTTTTGATTCCAATCATCATGAACTTTGTCCTGACTTTTTTTTCTTTTCTTGATAGCACCTCCCTGCTATTGCAAATTCAATATTTAAAAAACTGTGATACCTCTAGAACCATTCCAACATTTTAGCAGTTCTTTGTCTCGTGGAAGGTAGCTGTAGAGAAAATCCAAGATGCATAATCCCTGTTTGTAAGAGGAGCCAAGAAAGCTTTCCTTAGCAAGTCATGGCCTCTGCAGAAATCCTCCTGTCCTGCCCGACAGCTTTGTCAAAAAGTTCTGGTCCGACCCGCTGCCTGCTCAGGTCTTTCGGTGTCGGGTCGGCGTCTTGTGGTGGCCGGGTTCACTGCTATGCCAGCTGCCAGTGCGACGACGTGCCTTACTTTTTTTTTCTGTTCCTCATGCCGACGCTCAGCCAGAGACTGCTCACCGGCTTCCCTCTCGTCAGTGCGTGTTGCTGATTTCTGCAACTTCTCAGTGGACCACATCTTCTCCTGCTGGCATGTGGTCTTAGGCCTCATTGCAGCAACCGTGTTGCTGAACCCAATCCATCGATTTGTGATCGTTCTAGCCTACCCAGCAGACCAGCCTCAGCATGGGCCAAGCACAAACGCGAGTCCATCAGAGCCAGTGACGCAGCAGTTCGGAACGCGTCCGATCCGACCGACGCTTTGGATCTGTCAGTCCTTCTCACCTTATGCCCCCCTCATGAAGCCTTCAAGGCTGAAGCTATCTTTTCTTTCCTAGACACTTCAGCTGCAAATCCTCGCACACCTTCGTTCGATGTCGATTGTCTCAAGTTCCAGCTCATGCTGCTTTTCCTCAAGATCGAGTTTGATGTCAAGCCGGTCTCGTCACCAGATTGTGCGCCAGATGGTATGTGCCACCAGCCCCTTTTGTGTATGATAATCGAGCGCTGAGGCGTGCCCGTCAGCTCAGATCCCGGCGCTTCACTTACCCGACGGCCAGCTTCTCAAGCCAACCGAAATTGTGGCATGGATCCATCAGCACACTTCTGCCCCGCAGCCTGAAAAAATCGAGACTGCTAAAGAGGAACAGGCTCCAGAAAACCAACCAAGAGCCTCCGTTCAGTCGGGTGAGGTGAATACGTGGATGATGGCCTTAGAACACAAGGTTCGGTATGCGCTCGTAAGTTCGCTATCGTAACAGATCGCCAATAGGCCACCAAGCCGTGAGCCGGCGTGCGTGGGATAGAGTATCTGATCGATAATGTCATTACATCTCGTAGATATATGTTCTTCAACGAACGGAACCGCTCTTCTCGCAATATACCCTGCCTCTATACTACCCCAAAGCGACTACATCGGAGCAAACTCCCTTCCTCAGCCGGCTGCTGAACCGTTGGATGGCCTCCTACCATCCTTACCCCTCTCTTCAGCCACTTTCCAATCAAGCCCACGACCCAGAACCCAACAGCCTCCAATCGCTTTGGGCCTCTGCCTCTTCGCTCTGGCCGGCTCCTTCTCAAGACCTTGACAAGTTGGTAGCTGAGGCAATCGACGTCCTGGAATCTATTGAGCAGCGCTTCTTCCTATCTCAGTCAGGTTCTGTCCTATGGCTCAGTAAAACGGGCGGGCCAAGTTGGTTAGATGCAACGCTCTTTGCTTGCCTCCATATCATTCTTCATTTACCTTTCTCTTTGGCTCCTGGATCATTGCGAGTAAAAGTTGAGAAGCTGGAGCAACTCTGTCAATGGGAGAAAGCTATGTTCAGGTCTTATCTGGCTCCTAATCCTGATTCTGTACGTTTTTACTCTCCTTTTTAAGCCCTTTGCTACGCATGAAGCTTACTTTAATGTTTTTGGGTCCCAGTTTTGATCATACACCCGGCCAGATCGAAAATCATAATTTCCCTCATTTTGGTTTGAACATGCCTCAAATGTTGATGACTGTCACTTCACTTGATCCTTGATTCCACACCCAGGACTTACTCAAGCTTGGCTTTGTATGTAGTTGTTGGACCCTATGGTTACCCCCTCCCTCCGTATCGAGCTCTGGAGACGTAAGTTGGAATGTCATGATTATCAATCATGACATTTTAAAAAAGAGATGTGCAGCGCTCATAGGTCTGTGGAAAGTTACATCCCTTGTAAAGCATTCAAACACCTTCTAATGATGTCTTGGTTTGTGGGTTATGGTCAAGTTTGACTCATTGTCTGCCCAGCCTGGGTGACAGATGCTTGTCCAAAATCATTCAGAATCTTGAGATAATTAGGAACGTAAAGAAACTAAAAACATCAGCTGAAGCAATGAAGGCAACTATGTACATAGAGTTCTTGCCAACTCTTGATTGAACCAGCTTCAGACACAACCTCGACCACTCGAAAAGTAAGATGATTAGCTTCAGAACCAATTATTAATTTTAGTATCATCAATTTGAACCATAGCTGCCAGCGCTCTACCCACCCAATGATGGCCTTTAATTTGCTACAAGATTTCTTGGTAAACTACAACAGACCTTCTGGTCCCGAGTTCCCAAAGGAAGTCAAAGTACATCAATATCACTATTTGTATGTGTAGTTGGGCCATCAGATCAAGTCTATAACTTGAACATATGACATTGCTTTGACTTTTTAGAGAAAATTTAAGAGGGCCTCATAGGAATGTGGGAAAGTGATATTGTTAGTAATACCTGTTTTGTGCAGAAGGGAGGCTATCAACTTGAACTTGAGCTGAGTTTTCCTCTTTCCAGTGTACATTTTGAATAGCACAGGTTAAAGCTACATCTTTGAAAGTCACAGTTTTGTAATTGGATATTAAAAAATATAAAGGGAGAAATGTCCTGGTACCTGGATTTGTGAACTGACCTGACAAGCTCTTACACTGTAAATCTTGCCCCTGTGTGGGCCTCTTTATATGATTGCTATTTTTGTGTATTTGGTTTTTATCT
>KI568110.1:0-24887 GCA_000500245.1 Cronartium ribicola 11-2
TGAGTAAGGTAGTGATGTCATAGGATGACGTAGTGAAGGCTGGTTGCGATGTTATATAAAGACTCTTGAAGATCCTTGCTGTGCTCCTCTCCATCGTATCCTATCCCTTCACTCTGAGCAGGTTAGCTCATCCCTACGGTCATCACTCGTGTGGTTGTTATTCCCACACTTTTTTCTTACAAGAGATACTCTCTCCAGACCGTTACAGGCTTTCGTTCACTGCTTTATGTAGTTCCTCCACTTGGGCGCTGTTCCGATCTACCCTCTCGCCCATTTTGTCGTTTTGTGCCACTAACTTTAGTTCAACATCAATTAAATGTGATAGAATTGTACTAATGAGACTTTTTTTTACCAAAATTGTTGAATTAACGTGCTGTAAGTCAGCAGGATGATAATCTATAAAAGATGAAGATATGTACAACAGGATTAGAAGGATGGAGGAAATAGCACAAGAAGGTTTAACAGGACTATCAAACAAAGGCGTGGAAGAGTTGCAAAACAAGTAGGAGCCAGGTAAAGGGGTTTTAAGTCGTACAGTGGGATGTGATACTCGGCCTATTCTTGCATCTGGTTCTTTTAAGCTTCCTTCTCTTCCCTCTTGCACTCTTTTTTCGCCCTTTTCTCTTCCTTTGCCTTTTTTTTATTTCTTCCATCTCTTTTGCCACTCTTGCTGCCACTACTTACGCCGTCGCCACCTCCTTGTCATCTCTCCAGGATAAGTTGAATTGATGTCCTTGGGTGTCTGCTTCTTTCTCACCAAGCTCGTTTTTGTGCTCGTGGTGGAAGGTATCTCTGGGGAGTCTGGATCTATGTAAGGTCTGTCGGGTGACTGTGATACATGGTGTCGCAATGCTTTGTGTATTCCTGTTGTCGTCTTCCCTGATAAGGGAATCCTGTTCCAGATTGTTTCTCCTCTTTTTTTTTTTCCAGACCTTTGCCTTGAGGGATAGGATCTGTTCTTTTTGTAACAGGCTCTGTTTGTGGCCAACGTCCATGATTCTCAACGAGACGCCGCCTGCGCGTCAAGAGATGCATTCCAGGTAGATCTGAGTGCGACTCGCAGGTGGTACTTTATCAAATGAGAGACCTGTGGTTATGACAGGAGGATTGTCATGTACTGCTTCTCCTTTCTTTTTTGGGTCAGGCATATGAGTGGTCACTCACAACATGGTCAGGTTTCAACTTCTTACCCCCTCCAGCTTATAAGATCTCATCCACATTCTCAAGGGCATCAGATAAAAGATCTCCCTCAGTGTCATCTATGACTCCACTCTGATCACCTCCTGTCCCATCTTCCATGACCACATTCTTGCTCCCTTTCTCTCAATTGGAACTTTGGGATGTGGTCGTTGTAGATGTGACAATAGGTAAAGTAGTGGAGGTCACAGTGGGGAAAATAGAATTTGACATGATTATTATTTTTATTCAATGGAGATTGTGTACAATATTTGGGACAGTCAAAGTTATTCAGGCCAGATTTTGGGAAATCCAGGTGGTTCAATTGGACAAAGTTTGAATTTTTTGTTCAAGTGTATGCGGTGATAAATCAGGGATACAGTTGTGAAAAATCGATCCACAAGGTTAAATTGAAGTTGTACACTTTTGGTTTCACAAGATTTTGGATAGATTATAATAAATTTGGGAGAAGCACATATATCAGTTCCTTGTTTTCTTTATAGCTTCCATGACTGCCAACAAAATTACTCATCAATTGGAACTTAAACTGAACAAGTTAAGACAAATAAAATGTGCTAGCCAACTATGTTGGTGGTGTAGCCCCTTTGGTCACAAATACATCCAATTTTCAGGGTTGGATCTTACAAAGATGCCTAGAAGAGGCTAAAATATGTGACAAGACTGAGCCTGAACTAGCTAGAAGCCAATCAAGACTGTACAGACACTGTGTGCAAAAAGTGTTTTACCTTGGGGATTAAAGTAAAATCAAAGGTGAAAAGCATTAAAATGGTAAATGAATGCCATCTTTGATAATTTGCTGAATGAAATTTACATGCACAAAAAATCAGGTTGGGATCTTCAAAGTCTTGGGATTTGTTGCTGATTTTTTTTTTTTTTTTGCAATTTTTGCAATTTTTGAGACAACTTCAAGACACCTCTCTGACAGACAAAGGCATGGTTTGGTTACATAGGTGATTTATGGACTTATGAAATGTGTGTCATTAAAAATGAACCTCATTTTTTTTTCAAACAGAGTCCAAAAAACTTTGACAAAATTCTGGCATCAAGAAGGACAGCTTTAGATACTCCAAAAACAATTTCCAAGATTTTAAAACAGATTGAAATTCTTTTCATGTGGACATTAGGGGAAATTCTGTAGAATGTTACTTTTTGACCTTGAGCCTGAAAACGGATGGCTGAAAAAAGGTGAAAAACCGTGAAACACAAACAAGAGCATATTCAGTACTTCATCTTATTATATCTATCTTTTGAGAAGTTTTCACCATCATCTTCAATTTTAAACATTTATTCCAAGTGCTTGAGAAGGGCTGTCATAAGGGATCAAATGACTACATTCAGTGTGTGTTGAAACAGGAATTCCAAAACAATGAAAAAATCTAAAAATAACCAGAAAAAGCACAGGCAAATCCAGCATCATGGGAAGGGATGTTTGTTTGTTTTTTCCTTTTTTTTTTTTCTCCAAAAATTGATACAGGAACAGATTTAAAAAAGAGCCACAAAATAAATGACAAAGAAGTCACTGCACTAAATGTAATTTCCTATTTTGGAAACTCTGGAAGAAGCTGGGTATGGCTTCCAAACATGCTGAAAGAAATTGAGGATCTTCTTCAAACATTCTCCTATGTTTTTTTCTCTGTGATCTTTGAAAACTTTGATGGTCTTGGAAAACCTGTTCAAATAATTAACAAATGTAGTCTATTGACCCATTTTGGCACCACTTCTCAAGCATTTGGAATGAACATATACAATTGAAGATGATGGTAAAAAAATCTCAAAAGATATATCTAACAAGATAAAGTACTGATAATGCTCTAGTTTTTGGTTTGTGTCTTATTATGTATTTTCAGCCATTAATTTTCAGGCTCAAGGTCAAAAAGCAAAATTCTACAGCAGTTTCTTAAAAGATTGTTTTTGAAGGATCTAAAGTTGTCCTTCATGATGCCTGAATTGTTTCAGTTTTTTTGGACTCCATTCTCTCTCCTTTATTAGAGAGCCCTTCCCTTGCTTTTTTGCCACCCTTTTTCATGTCTACCTCATTGGGCCAGACTCAACTGCTAGAGCTAGTGTAGCCCTTGAAAGCTTGAAAATTGACTAATAAAGTCTTATGCAACAATAATTTTGACCATTTAATGGCATCTACTGTTGATTTATAAGGGTATCTTTTTGCTCTAGTTATACACCTGATTGTGGGAATGAATTAAATTTGTTCATTTTATAATTTTGTACACTTTCAATTTTTTTCAATTTTGGTACTACTAGGTTATCTTAAATATCTTACATGTTAGAATTTTCCATAGACTCAAAAAATATGGTTAAATTTGTATCATAGTCTGTAATAATTGAAGAGACTTCAAATCATTTCTACAAATGTTTTCAAAGTGTGTAAGATGCCACCAGTGAATTCTCTTTTACCTTTTAAATCCCTTTATCCAGCTATTATCATGAATTTACATTTTTTCCCATTTCATGCATTCCACCACTACCAATACCCTTTATGATCTTATGTATGAGGATGATAAATCATGTGTGCATGTTATGCACACAACAATTTCTGATCAGCACTTCCAACAAAAACTACTAGGACAAGCTTGATCTAGAAACTCTAGGACAAGGTTTGTTCTATATGTTCCTTTTCTAGAAAAGGAAAAACTAGGACAAATCTTGTCTGAAGAAATATAGAACAAGCTTGTCCTAGATGTCTTTGTTGGCAGTGCAGGCCTTTTACCCAGGGACTCAACAAAATCACCTTACAGGGTAAATTTTTAAAATAGCCTTTTTTATTTGAACTTGTGTAGCCTCTTATCCATATCCTTTGCCTCCAAATACTTCCAGCATATTTGCATCACATGGAGGAATGATATTTAACCTTTCATGCCTACATGCAATGCTATAGATTGTATTGCATCTGGGCATTCTATAACGCATAGCATGTCTTCATACAATGCAAATATGTTGGTGGTGAAATCCTTGACTCCTTCAACCCTCTCTTTGACTCTCTCTCCAACTCAATTGACTCAATCTTTCTTATGTAAATTGACTGATACTAGTGTTGATTAGCCCACTGCACTCACCGCCAGCATATTTGAATCGCATGGAGGCATGCTATGCAACATAGAATGCCTACATGCAATGCTATAAAAAAAAATTCCTATTACATAACATCTGGCCTTCATGTAATTAAAATATATTGGTGTTGACTGGCACTACCAGAATTAATAACCCTCCCATATTGGAAAATGCCGTTTAGCAGGGGAAAGGAATTTTTACATACTTGTATGTTTTCCTGTAATTCTCCTCAGAAGAATCTGAAAAAACCTGAGCTGAAAAATGAATATGCAAGGAAACCTTATTGATTTTCTTGAAATTTTCTTGAAAATATTGCATATAAGTGATATGTGATGTAGAAGAATGTGTAAAAATCCATTTTCCTGCTGAATCGCATTTCCCCCAAGCAAGTGTTATTAATACTGGAAGTAAATTTCATCAAGATTTTTACAATCCAAGGAGTCCTTGGATGGCAGTTTCCTTGGAACCTCTGTCTGAGGAAACAATACAAGGGTTCTATCAGAGAAAAATAAACACTTGAGAAAATGCCTTGGACTCCAAATCCAAGGCTTTTTCCATCTGAGGACTTCTCCAGTTTTTAAATCCAAGGTAAATTTGCTGGAACTGCCAGTTGTTGGCCTCTGGCTACAACCCCAGGGTTGTATGACCAGCAGCAGTCTTCCTCTTTGTGTCATTTGACTTTCTCTTTGACTTGACTTGATTGACTCAAATCTATCTTCAACACCTCCAAAGTTATCAATTTAATGCTCAAAAGGACAAGCATTTCTTCTTTTATTTTATTTTTATTTCAGCTGTAGGTTTTTACATTTACAGTAGTTATTTATTTATTTTATTATGAATCAATCTGTAAATCCGGCCAACAGTTGGTCAAAATGAGAGCTCAATCTCAGCCTGAGGATCAATCTAGCACCTGATGACCATTACACTACACGCATAGTATCGTCTTTGTTTATTTAGTTAGGTTCATCTGCTTGAACCAATAGTTTTGACAACTAATTGGTTTTTTTCAAAACAGGTACATTTGTTCTTTTATCTTTTTCCTTTCATTGTTATCCATACATTAACTATCTTATTGTTTCATTTTGATAATCATATTTGTTGTTTTACACATCTTGCTTCTTTGCTTCTGAGTTTTATTTTTCCAATATAATTAGTTTTCAATAGGTAGAGTGTTTTACTATGTATTCTACTTTTATTTATCTGATTACTAACACTTCATATTTGTCTTTCTTTGATTTGTTCTTGCATGTAAATACCTTTATGTTGTCTTACATCTAGGCTCAATTGTTTTATTTACCCTCTTTGAGACTTTGATCAGTCCTTCATTGATCATGAGGTATCTTCACATCTCTTTTTTCATTTATTAATTCATATTGATTAGTCTTTTTTTATCTTACAACTGACTAACATCCATCTTCATTTTTAACTCTTGCCCTCAGTTTACTTTATTTAGGTTTTTTTCCCTCCAATTTAGTGAAGAAACAGATGTTTTTCAGCCATGGCATACTCTGGGATAACTAGATTATCACATGGCTAACATATTCCATATACATTACACAGGGTACTGTACAGATCACTTATTTGATTACATATGTAATCAGTATGTACTTTAACATAATAAATACAATAAACATGCAATACTGTAAGCACTACAGTACTGCAAACCACAGTACCAATACTATAGCATCAATGCTTAAAGTGAGAAGAGTGGCTGGTGGAATAGTACTCCCAGAAGGAGCTTGTGTATCCTTATATTCTCATTGGTCTCTGTTTATCCATCTTTTTCTCATAACCTTCTTTCCTTACATTTTACTTTGTCATGATCTTGTCATGTACACAATTGAACAGGCCCACACACTGCCAACAAGATTACCTTGGGTTTCAAAATCAAGGAATGCTTGAAAGCCACTTTCCTTGGACAACAATGCCCAAGGTTTTCTCTCTGAGGGTTTCTCAGGCCAAAGAAACCCTTAGATCAATGCCTTGGAGTCTGCTTCCAAGGAATTTGGCTTCCAAAGACTCATTGGGTTTTTGCTTCCAAGGAAAGTCTGCTGGCAGTGATATAAGCCTGTCAAAGGATACATGTAACAGACATGCAGGATTTGTAGGTAAACACCACGAAATCTTGCGCCACAGAAACTTGAAGTCTCTTATACAATCATCAGTGTGCACTAGTCTCTGCAGTCCCTTAGATTGGACCTCATTGCAGTTTCTTTCATGTCACCCACTGACAGAAGCCTTGGGCTTTGGTGACTGAGGCCATGTATGAATTGATTTTTCAGACTCTGAAAGTGTTTGATGTGGAAATGCAGATGCAATTTAATAAAAATCAAAAAAAAAAAAAATCCCATAACTTTCACCACCAACATATTTGCATTACATGGAGACCTGCTATATGCTGGAAGTGTTTCTGAATTGTGGAGTGTCAACTCACATACCAACCAAAACCTTACAACTCTCTCCTGGTGTATTAGTTGTTCATTAAACTCCAGCACTTCAGGATGGCATGTTCTTGTTAAAGATCATATACGTGATCCCTTGATATTCCAAACTAACTTTGTGTGCTTACATACACCAGCATACTTGTATCCAGTTTCCAAATCTTTAGTAATTTGATCTGCCCATCTGTAAAAGAGTTTCATGGATTGAAAATTCATCATTATCCACATAAATTATCTGGGGGAACAGTCTCAACTTGTGCTTACTCTTCTTGGTCAGGACTTTCATCAAGACCTCTGAAACATTTTTCAATTTTTGAATTGAGAGGTCTGATACGTTTTGAGAGCTTATGTGGTTGATGTGAGCTTGGCTGCAAACTGGGGAAGGTGTTTTCAGCTTCCCTGGCGAGAATTCAGTGAAAAACGCTTCAGAAGTTTGTTATCTTCATTCTCAATTCCTTCAAAGAAACAGAACCAAAGTCACAAGAAGGACTTTAGGTGGTAAATTTCGGGTTCTACATCGTCTGAGAAAAGCCATCCTGTAGTTTCAGGGAGCCTTTTATGTGCGCTGCCATGAAAATTTTGGTGTTGTCCAACAATCCATTACATTGACCAAAATATTCATCCGATCATATTTCATACCAAACCAAATCACTGAAATTTGACATAAATCTAGGGAAAGATATATATGGTAGTGAAGATGGAAGGTATGAAGGGAAACTATCTGAGTAAAGCCATGAAATCAGACATGAACAAAACATTCAAGGAATTTATAAAAAAAAACAATTGCTTGTCTCATTGAGTGAATGCCACAGTACTCATACGCCGAGTTCCATTCAAGACATCCGTAAGTCCCTTCACATGTTCTACATTTTCAATTCGAATCCCGCTTGGCCGATCTGACTGACCACCTTGAACACGTGCATCTTTAGAGAGTGATCGAATTGAAGCTTTAGTCCAATCCTTCCATAACTTGGAAACATTTTCTGATCCAATTTGAGGAGAGTCGAGAGGCGAGAAGACAAGCACCCAAACTGCATCGAACCCGCCGGCTGTGAAAAGGTAGGAAGAAAAAAAAAGTCAAATACGTCAAACCGTGCCTCGACACATAGCACGAGCCGTAGCAGAAATGCCCAAAAATTCAACCGAAAAAGTCAACTGAAAAACACCGAGTCACTCACCGCCAGGTACGCCGCTGCCAATGACCCCTGACAGACTGTCACATTTATCCAGCATCTCGGTTTGGCTAGGTGGCTCTATAGGTACATCTGCTGCTTCACCCATCTTTCGCATCAATGTGCGAGTTTCCTGTTACGAAATCGGACGTACTGACGTAAATATGCCTTGTTAATTTTGCGACAGAGATAAAAAGATTGCTTACTTGCATCGTGGAACGAAGATCCAGGAATGCTGAGAATACTTGATTTTCTTGGGAAGCTGGTTTAGCTTTTGCTGTCTATGAAATTCGGATGAGGAAAATATTGTTGACGATGAGTATCACTTCTCTCTGTAGAAGATACAGAGGAGCGATGTTACTCACCCGCTCGATGTTTGATAGTTCACTGAGGTTTTGGACTTGTGCAATGTATGAATACTGATCTTCTATAAAAAGTTCATTCAGCCTCGTGCATAATTCACCTAGCCTTTTGTTGAGGGCGGATATATTGTTCCACAAACAATTAGCTGGAAAATCAGTTAGCGAATGAGGTATGTGATTCATTTTCAAGCATGACTTCCCAACTTGAAAATTTTGAACAAATGACGAAGTGATTGGCACACCTTCATCAAAATTAGCATTCCTCCATTTGAGCACCTTTCCAACCATGCTTGGAGTGTGACTACCAGCATCAACATCTGCCAACATCAAAGTTGTTAGGGGGGGTAAAGCGAAGCTTTTAACGTGTGGCGCAGTTGCTTCATTTGTCCAACGAGGGTTGATTTGGGGGTCCAAGAGGGCCAGGATCTCCGCCGGTGAGCCCTATACAATCGAACGCGACGATAAATGTAGTGTGAGCTTCATGTTATGTATGCTAGATAGACAAACATTTCAGACGAGGGCGAAGGTAGACATAGTTCGTCCATCACCTTGGAAACTTTCTCATCAGGTTCAATTTTTAGACATTCTTCAGCAAATCGACGGTACACATGAGTACCATGTACCGCTGCGCTGATATCGAAACCACTACCGATCTTTCCTTGAGCTAATGAATGAACATATTGAGCAAGGTTGTGGATCAAAGACTTCGCTCGCCTCGACAGGTTGCCTGATTCTTGGCCATCTAATAGGCTAGGGGCTAAACGCAGTAACAGAGCGCCACAGATCGAAGTCACCATAGCTGCAGAAGATCCTAGGCCGGTTTTGTGGACCTCTGTGATCGGGACATTGAGTGGATTGAATGGTGGACATTGAGACTATGGTGCGCAGAGTAAAGTCAAAAGTGTCAGGGATATTAAAGATATCTTCGTGTGGTCAAAATTTAGACTCCTCATCATACCTGATCTCGTGGCTGAGAGTAAAAATCGTTGTCAGCTAATAATATGATCGTATTCGCAGGGAGATCTCTACCTTGTTCCGAAGTGCCGGTTACAAGGGACTCGAAGCAACGTGCCCTTGCCAATGCAAAGCCGAGCCGAAATGATTCAAGTACGGCGGTTTCAAGAAACGGATTCTTCGATGCCGACCTATCGGTCACAAATCACAAGTCAGCGAACGAGTACCTAGATCTCGCCATCCCTCGATCCGTAAGTATTGCGAACCCATTTTGATCGGCAAGTTGGTCGACAATCACATCCCCGTCATCTGAGTCTTGCCTCGGTGACCAAGTGATGAGGTAGAACCATTCGGCGTTCAAGAATTGAGGCGACCGGACCACGAGAAGGAACTTATTAGATTTGGGACTCTTGTCATCCCCAGACACCTCTAAGTCATTTCGGTCGATTTGCCGATCAAAGTAAGCGTGAAAACGGGACGAAGTGGCTACGACCGTACCAGTATAGGCAGGATTCAGGACAAGATATCCACCGCCTATAAGAACTTTAGCTGGGCATGAAACGACGGTTTGCACCTGAACGGACTGGTCAAGTGAACCCATTTCGCTCGAGGTGGGNGGGGATCACAGGATCGTTTGATAGTAGAGGTACTGTAGTGAAAGGTTTACGAGCAGAACACTCGTTCGGGGATCGATGCATGCGTGATCGTGTTTTTCCATTTATGCAAGCAACAGCCCCACCCAATTTAAGTAAACGGGTAAGAATATCTTGACCCCTCTCAATAAAGTCAAAACCGTGTGCGTCACAGCGCGATCCCCTGTCAAATATTAAGTGCTTTCTGGCTACAAGCATATATTCGACAGAGTGAGGGCAGACTTGGACAGATACATACTTACATACTGGTTTCAATTTTGCTTTGTGAGCCCTAAATGTCCAAAGGCCAAAAAACTACCCAGAGGACAAGATTGTGTTCAAGCAGCATCACCAGGAGTGACCAGCGTCATCTGATAGAACGGCATCTGACTCCCTAAACACCCGTGAAATCATCGGAACTCGACTTCTTTGCGGCTGAAGGCCACAGTCAAGATCATGTGTCCTGAAGGGACTTGGGCATTCGGGCTCCATGTCGTGTATGACATGATGATGATTGATCTAATGCTCAATGACGGCCTTGATACCCTTCTTGGGAGTCGGCCAAGACGATCAGCGGACGGGAGTATCTACGTGAATTAGCAAGGGAACCTGCGGTATCCCTAAGACTCTGAGCTGAGAGCCATCCATCAGGTCTTTCGCATAAGAAGACCCCCTTCGCCAGTCCCATCGAAGACAGTATGGCGCGCTGATTGTGAAATGAAGGAAAAGCGCTGAACATGGCCATCCAAGGCCCAATTCAAAGAAACACTGCAATCTTGAAGGATTCGCTCGGAATACTTGAGCCTAATCCATGATTCTTAAGAACGCCCCCGTGCCGTCAATGTCCAGATAGGCGGACGGCGTATGCCAATTCTAAATGAAGGAGAAAATTTGAACGTCGTTTTTCAACCCCAAATTGCGCTGCCCACCAAAGAAGTGCTGAACCACAAGTTCAGGAGCGGTTCAACAGTAAAAGAACCTTCTTTTGATAGCGAATTGAAGATGAAAAAACGGGCCTCCAACAAAGATCGCACACTTGAACAAAATCCGTCTCGCTCGTGAACACTTCAGTCAATTACAGAGAAGGCGTATCATTGAGCAACGCTGACTTTGAGTTGCCATACTCCCTAGATCACTTAGTTTCCTTTTTGTGCAAGGCCATTTTCATTTGAAAAATCTCAGAATACTTCGTGTGTTTATCAGGGCTGAGGAGGGGCGGGGAGGGGTGGGGAGCTCAAAAAGGAACTTTGGCGCTGTTTGGGTGGGCTAGCACTGGCCATACGTGAAAAAAAGGAGACCAGGGCTGATAGTCTTATCAAATTTGCAACAATATGACTTAAAATCGACTTAATCGGACATTTCTTTGTGTGAAATTTTATTGAATAGTACGCATGAAAGTTTAGCGCTTCAGGATGGACAAGTGGTTTTAAAGCTGGGCTTAGCCCCATAGACAGAAGGGGCCGCGGGAGCATGACTGAAGGAAATGCTGCAGGAAAAATGAAATGTGGATGAGTGTGGGATAGCATGATGCAGCGAGGCATTTACTTTGGCTACTTCAAAGAATGCGTGTCACGCTAGCGGGGATGGCTTCTTGCCTACTGGCTGCTGAGACGCTCAGCACTTCATCCCTATATAACGATGGCTCTGACGATAGATTCCTGGTTCCTCACCCACTCCAAACGCTCACATTCACCTTCCATCCACACCGCTCTCAGTCAACCAAAAACTTTCCTACCTTCCAAGCCCCCTCCAAGATGTTTGATCAAGAGTCCAAAGGTAAGGCTCCTAAAGTGAGAGAAATATTTGCTGAGGATTACGACGAGGATGTGGTAGACTACGAATCCGGACTGAGACGCCAAGCCTTACGTGTCGAACGAGAAAAGAATCAAACTAGCGGCAGTCGCAACGACGTGGTGATCATTCACCTCGAACCCACCCATCCCACCAAGCCCGAGACCTCTACATCAGCTTTTCCCGACACAGAACGCAAGCGCTCCGGTATCAGCTCCATTACTCACGGTCTCAAACGGATGCTGTCCAAAAAATCAAAAAAAAGACCTAGTGTGGCTAGCAAGGATTCTATTCCAACTCCCACTCAATCTGAAGACGAAGCTGAAGCGTTAATTTTGAAAGGTGACATCTCAATCCTCATGGAAACTAACCCAGCCATTTTACGGAAAGCCGAGAAAGCAGCCAAACGAGTCAAGCTCGCCCGAAAACGACGTGGAATCCTTGCTACCGACAAGGTTTGTGCAAAACTCAAAGAAGAATTTAGTGATGCACCTAGTGCACCTATGAGACGTCAAGGATTCGTTGGCGGTGAAGAAGTAGTAGTGGCGCTAAGAGAAGAATTCAGACTGGAGACTAGTCCTCCTAAATCGTTTGAAGAATCTGAAGAAAGTTCAGACAGTCTTTATTCTCAAAAATGTACCGTTTCGGAACAGCAGGACGATGAGAATCAACCTGAATCACCTATTGACCCAATGATGTAAACACTTGAAACTATACTTATTACTATTTTTTTGACAACCTAGACTTTAACACTTTACCTTTTTTTTTCCCGCCCCAGCTCTTTCATCTATTCTTGTTTGATTTTCTCTGTATGTAGATTCCTGTGCACCACTTTCACTCAAGTCCGTATTAGCTTTTGAAATGATTGACTTCATCTTTCTCGCATTGTACTGATTCACCTTTCCCGGTGCCAGTGTGATCCTGAGTAAGAACAATGGAACTAAATTAAATCATCCTACATTGTTTTGAAATGTTCATCAAAGTTTCAGATTCCCTGGGAGGTGTAAAATGACAACCTCAGATGACCTAAAACTGATAGTCCAGATATTTAATATACTGGAGTAGATCATTTGGACTGTGACGCATAGTATCCCTAGACTGTCAAAACACTCGTCCGAAGAACCCTTTATTCTTTTCACTTCATTTCTCAGGTTCTCAGAATACATATCCTTGTGAACCCAACAAAAACTTTCAAACAAAGCACCAGTGAGAGTGGGTGATGCACAGGCAGGAATTTTCTAGGGCACAAGCCAGGTCAAAGGTATGTAATTCAAATACTGCACACTACTGTGTGTACTCTGTGAAGTAGATATTGACCTCTGAACCTTTTTAAATCATTCTTGAAAATTATTTCCCTGCTTCAATAATTGTGATCAACTTTTGATATTTGAAAGGACCCTTCAATGCTCCTGGGGAGGAGACTTTCTCTAAATCATACATTTTCCATCAGGGTTCCATTTCAAAGCCATATTGAGCTTCATACTCAATGTCTTTCTTTGACGAGTTTTGAAAGGCTATATGGCTTTGCTGTCAAATTATAAGGGCTCAATGCTGACCACTTTATCTTTTGTCAATAAATTTACTAGGAGCATTTTAGGGTCCGGGCTTGAGACTTATTGAAAGCTATTTTCATGTTCTTGACACTCTGCACTTTCCCCAGTTTGCTTTGCTTTCAGGCTCAAGTTCTCTTCTCTTTTCTATTCTTGGGTCCAATATGTCTCTTATACTTCTGTTCATCACACTCCCTGAACCACAATGGCTATCAAAGAGTTGTCAGATTTGCTCTCTCTCAACTTCTTCTGCAGATGTGAGCCTGAAATACTCTATCAACTGATTGTTGTAAAAAAAAAAAAACATTACACGCAATTGTTTTATCTATGGTCTTGGGGCGTAGAAGAGGTTGAGTTCTTGAAAGAGGTTGAATAAGGTTTGAGAGGCGTGAAATATCTTTTGCTCTGAAATGGCCTACCTCTGATTGGTGGAGGGGGAATGACGTAATTCTTCTGTTTCTAGTCCGAATGTAGCGCCCACCCAGGCTCACCACACCCCATTCAGAGTAGCCAAAACACGATTTAAATAGTAAAACCGCATCCCGCGTTACCTTTACTCACCTCCTTTACCAGACTTTACTGTACAGTACCCCAGCAATCGTTGAATGTTATTACGGTGCCGAAGTCATACCACATTCACCCGCTGCACTCGTATTACTAGTCCGTCTTCCCCAGTTTTTCAAATCTTAACACCAGCTATCAAGCGAAGGCCAGGAACTTATCACTCCATTAACTACAAAATGTCATCAATTTCGCGTCTACCTGCGGGCCTCCGATCCGAATGGAACGATGGTATGATGTAAGTCCCATAGAGCGTCTGGCATGTCTTCTTCCTCTACCATCTCATGATCGAGCTATCTTGACCTGACGGTGTATAAATCTATTTAGGAAGGAGGTCCCTTTGGATCCTAAGGACGATAAGTCACCAAAAGTATTGGTGTCCCAGGTCAACGGTAAACTGTATGCGAATTCGAGCAAATGCACGCATTACGGGGCACCGCTAATCAAAGGTTTTTTATATATTTAATTTGCATTACTCCAAAGTGTTCATTCAGCTAATGGCTATCAAACTCAAAGGTGTCTTAACCTCCGATGGCTGTTTAACCTGCCCCTGGCATGGTGCGAAATTTTCGGTTTGCAAGGACGGTGATATTGAGGACGCGCCGGGATTAAATAGTTTACAAGCTTTCAAAGTAGTGATCGAAGATGGCAAAGTGTTTGTAGAGGCTGAAACTGAGCAAATCAAGGCCACCGAATTCGGAAGAAAGCCTCAAAAGTGCAAAATTCGTTCTCAGACTGATACACCTGGTATTGTGGTTATCGGTGGAGGATCAGGTGGTCATCACTTTGTTGAAGAGATTCGAAAATTGAATTACGATGGAAAGGTTACTTTGATTAGCGAAGAACCATACTTACCCATTGATCGGTAAGTGTTAAATGTTTTGATCTCGCAAAACTCAACACGCAAACTATTCGCTGACAATGTGAGGCACCTTAGAACCAAGCTCTCTAAAGCACTCATCACCGACGAAAAAAAGATTGCTCTGCGGGATTCAACATTCTATAAAGATTTGGATATTGATATCAAGATTGGTACTGTACGTCTTCTTTGCATCCTTGTGTACCAAAAAACAAGATATACTGATCTTGATGAACTTCATCAGTCTGTCAAGAAACTTAATGTCGCTAAAAAATCAGTCGAACTTTCGGACGGTACCACTTTGAATTACGCTCAACTCGTATTCGCTACTGGAGCTAGCGCTCGCACCTTACCGATCGAAAACAGTGATCTCAAAGGCATCTGTACTCTGAGATCGATTTCGGATACTAAGAAGATTGAACCGCTCATCACTTCACAAAATGGTGAAAAGAAGTCGCTGGTCTTGATAGGATCTAGTTTTATTTGTATGGAGCTCGCTGCATTTGCTGCTAAGAAGGAAAACCTCACGATTCACGTGGTGGGTATGGACAAAGTCCCGTTGGCTAAAATCTTGGGCGAAAAGATCGGGCAGGGGTTGATGAAATTTCATGAGAAGAACGGTGTGATATTCCATATGAATAGTGGTATCGAAAAGTACTTGCCATCGGGTACGTTTTTCTGCATCTTCTCTTCACTGACTCATTAGTTGACCTCAAACTTGAGCTGTGCAGAACAGGATGCGACTCGAGTTGGCGGCGTCATTCTCAAAGGCGACGTTACCGTCAAGTGTGATTGTGTGGTTCTAGGCGTGGGTGCTAAACCTAATACAGACCTCCTAAAATCCGCTGGTTTCGAGCTCGAGAAGGATGGAAGTGTCTGCGTAGACGAGTATATGCGCATCAAAAATCCTAAGGCCGAAGAGAAGATCTATTTCGCGATTGGCGACATTGCGAAATATCCAGATTTACTCACTGATGGAGACCTTACTCGAATCGGTAAGAGGTCTTGAATTTCTTGAATTTTGACTGTCTTGTGATGTTTTCCTACTGATACATCTTCTATGTAGAGCACTGGAACGTAGCCGGAAATCACGCCAGAACCGCAGCCAGGAACATATGCAACGGCCAAAATCCGTCTCAGCCCTTTTCCAAGCCAGCAATATTTTGGTCCGCTCAAGGTCAACAGCTCAGATACGTGGGGACAGGAAAAGCGTCTCAATGGAAGGACGTGATCATTGATGGGAATGTTGATGACTTGAAGTTCGTCGCTTATTACTATACTAATGACGAGATTGTGGCGATTGCTACCATGCAACGCGACCCAATCATGGCTCAAGCTGCTGAATTACTTAACCAAAAGAAGTTCCCATCAGTATCGGAAGTTAGTTTTCCTTTCTTTGCTATTGATACGACGAGAAGGCATCCTTGCTTCTACTGACCATCTGATTCCTTATTCGCGTGTCCATAGCTCAAAAAGGGTATTGATTTGATGACTTTAAAGTTATAAGAATCTTCCCACTGCCCCCAGCCTAGTGTTTATCGGCGGGTAAATCAAAAGTGAATGCCAAGAAGAGGTACAGAGCAATATCATACATGTTGCCCGACTCCACGTGTTCTTTTTTTTTGTATTTTATCACCCTTGTTACCATCATATACGGCACTGAACCAGCATGTACTTTGTCAACCTTGTACCTTCTCTGCTTGCAAAGTGTACATTGAACCCTTTCTCGTGACCAGAGCTCTCTACCGCCCATATTTTGCGAAGAGCTATTGCACACGAGAGAAAGTTGGCGCCAATTTGAACCGACCTGCCTCTGCGTCATGCTTGTTTTACTGGCCCTGCGACAGTGGCGCCTCGGATGAATGCAAGATGAAAGCTTCAGAAGGCGGCCAAGGGTGTCTTACCACGGGTGATAAACCCATGGTGTCATAATGATTTGTTGTTGCTTTGCAGACTACCCGTTGCTCGTTTGCATGAGCAGAAACCCCCAAAAAATACTCGTTTGATCGGAGCTAACGAATTGAATAAGAGAACGTTCCAGCTTGATAGGAACACCTCACCTCCAAGCGACAGAACCCGACAAACGGTCTGTTGTACCTTGATTCACAAGCTTCATGGCCAGGTAATTAATTCAGAGCCCTTCGTCCGAGCTTTGGTGAGTCGAGTTGACCTGATCAGCTCCAAGCCGTGGTCGCCATGCCCTGCATCCTGTCTACTTCAACCCACTCAGATTATGAGAATGAGTTCTCATTAATTATTTCGTATCATGCCTCTACATAATCAAGCATCGTGACCAGCCATCCAACCAAGGGAGCTCGAAACAACTAGTAATAAATGCCCAGTGCCGCCGATCAGGTCAATCGACCTCCCTCGGACAGAGCACGGACAACTCCAGGTTTATGTTCTCGCTTCTGATCCTACCTGGGCTTCGTTCCGACCCAAACTTCCTATCACTATATCAGCGACTTGTCGTACACTTCCAAGGTCGAGTTGAAGCGTGTGCAAACTTTTCACTCTTATTGAAACAGACCGTTAATACTATCATTCTCGCTCGATCCACAGCCACAAGTTGAGTTTCATTCCATTTTGTATATTATTATTGTACGCAAGACATCATCCAACCTCAATGATTAGGCCGACTTTGGATTTGATATCCGATTGCATTCCAATTGTTCCGCCAATCCCCGCCTTGTCTATCAGAACCTGTTCTCTTGATTTACCTTTCTGACTATCATCGTTTTCTTTTTATGATTGGGCCAATCTTCATATACATTTTTCAGAACCTAGTCAATCACCTACAATGTTCAAGTCGAAGCTCAAAAAGCTATCTCGAGTAAGTACATGTAGATTTGATCGGAAATCCTTGCGTGAAACTTGCGCTGACCTGCAACTTTCACCATCACCAGACCAACGAAAAGACTATTCGACCTACGCCATCGAAGGCGATCACCATCTGCTCGCCACCAGTCTTACAGCCTATTAACATTGTGAATTTGAATCAAATTGTTTCTAATGATTCCGCTGAGGATATCAAGCTCAAGGCTGAAGACGGGACGAAATCTGGCGTAAACCGTCAGCAGGGCGCCCAAAATATTGTTACTCGGCTCAAGCAGCGCCGAACCTCTAAAGCAGTAGCTG
The DNA here is from genome assembly GCA_000500245.1 of Cronartium ribicola 11-2. Taxonomy (NCBI): domain Eukaryota; kingdom Fungi; phylum Basidiomycota; class Pucciniomycetes; order Pucciniales; family Coleosporiaceae; genus Cronartium; species Cronartium ribicola. The sequence continues at coordinate 17,724 of KI568110.1, forward strand.
TTCTCACAAAGATCTTGTTGACGTTGGGACCAGTCAACATACCATCCACGCCTACGAAAGGCACTGATCCCACTACGTCACTGGGCCAGGGTGTCAAAGTTTCTCCTCCCTCGCCAGCCACATTGAAGAAGACTTTCAAAACTGTAACGGGAAAGTTGACTAATCCGAAACAGGCAAATAAGATCATCGCGCTCCTGAAGACTCAGTCGGACCCACTTTCAACCCAAGCTTCTATGCCCAGCGTCCACATCTCTGTCCGGGGAGTGTGCCTCTTGACGACAGATGCTGCCATCGTGCCCGGAACTCCTCCTGATTCCCAATCAAATACTGCGAACAAAGCCGAAGGAGATTTGTCATCTCGACTTGAGCCATCGAACCAAATCGTCAACCTCGTAACTGGATTATCTGTTGGAACTGTGCTGAGTGCCATCGCGGAGACTTCGGGCTTGTTCGACGCCTTGGCTGCTTGCACTGCCGGGATGATTGAAGGCACTGTGGCTCATCGGGATTTAATCGGAATAGTCCCAACGGATAGAATTAGCCTTTGGAACTGTGCGTAGGCCATTCAGGTTTTATGAGCAGTCAGGTTTTTTCTTCTTCTTTTTGAATGGAAAGTCCCCAACTGAAACCACAATGCGTAAATCATTAGATTGGTGGGGGTTCGAAATTGCTCTACCGCCTCCAAGCATCGCGCACTTAGAGAAAGTACAGTCGATTAGCAACACCTTTTTGCAACTCTTGATAGCACTCACGGTCGCGGGTGGAATCGTTGAGATTTTACCGTTCATCAATTACCTTTCATCTTTCTTGGACATGGAATGGAAAGCGATCGTCTCTCAAAACAAAGGTGTGCACTTTTTTTTATTTAGCTCTGGGGAAATTTGACGGGTCAGGATCTGTACTGAAAAAAGGTGGAACTCTTGAAGGTCGTGGTGTTGTTATGGCTGCTACATGGGTCTTTCCGCTTGCCGTCGTACCACGGTCTTGGGATTTTGATCCAGCGCCTGTGTGATGCTAAAGGTTTTCTTGGGGGCGCACAATATAGCCACATTTTCTGAAATCTGTTTTAGCTGACCTCCTTGAAGCAGGCAGCAAGTGTACCATCCGAAGTCATTTCTTGATAGCTTCAATTGACAGCCCTAATACTTTCCTTATTTTCTTGGCTATGAAGGCGCCCTGCTGGGCAAGCATCATGTCTTTGGTTTCATATCATAGTTGTTTTTTGGTCACTTTCATCACTATTATTCTATTTACCTTATGATCTTGACAAATCAACCTCTGCTATTACAGCCCTGATTTTATGAAAATCCACTTAAAATCGGCTGATTGCTTATTTCGAATTGAGGCACAGCCATCATGGTGGAAATAGTACTTTTCCATAGTGCCATATCACTTTTTAATAACGCATTTCAAAAAATAGTAAGAAATATAAGGTTCAGCTTAGGTTAACATCAATTCAGAAAGGGAGCGCATAAGAAAGAGGGTGTATTCGGAATAAAAGGTCGCGGATCCTTATTGGGATTGACTTTTTTTCAGACATTTTTTTTTCTCGGCTGCTTGATTATTGTTCAAAAAGATTTTCAGTCACCTTGAATACCTCCATTCCAGTGTCTACTTTGCAATTGTATTCAGACGGAGTGAGTTCAAAGCTCGTTAAAAAATTATTTACAATATTCGCGTTCCGTCAAAATAGGGTGGAATTCAGTGAACAAAATTTTACAAAAGCTTTGGAGCTCCAGCACAAGCTTGTTATCGGCTCTATTTCTGTTCGGGCGACAAGAAGAAAAGAAAAAAAAAAAACGCTCACGCCGAAGGGAGATGAAGTCGCCTGTGAAGTTTTGACAAGGTTTCCTGTTTATCGAAACTAGGGAAATGATTGGGATGCCTCTCATAAACCCTTTTCAGACATCAAACTCCTACTTTTTACTGATCTTGAACCTTTTTCCCGGGGTACTTTTTCCCCCTGCGACGGGGTTTTCTCCACTCTGAAGTGCTGACTAGCCAAACGTGCCAGCCATAGGTAAAAATTGAAAACAAGAAGGAACTTGAGTGATTTTCATAAAACTCTGATCAGGCTCGAATTCAGAGGCGTAGGTTGTTTTATGTACCATGGTGCACTTTTATACAAAAGTGCATCTTCCTACTAGTGAAAGAAAAGCTGTAACGGTCTGAAGAGAGTATCTCTCGTAAGGAAAACAGTGTGGAAAACAACCACACAAATGACGACCGTAAGGATGAGCTGACCTGCTCAGAGTGAAGGTTGAGATACGGTAAAGAAAGAGAAAGAAAACAACAACAATGGTCTCTGTCTTTATACAACAACGTATCCATCCTTCACTACGTCATCCCATGATGTCATCATCACCTTACTAATGAGATACTCATCACTCGATCACAACTTAGAGAATCAATCATGCCACGAACATCATCATCATCATCTCAATTCTACTTTCCATGTACAGGTGTAGCAGATTTGAAGATGTTACAAGACTAACACGTAACACACAAACTACGTGTCAACTTCTTTTTTTACCTTTAAGTTATTTCATGAACTGACTTGCAACGTTTTCAAAAAAAAAAAAAAAATCAAAACAATCACGAGATTCATTCTTGAAGTTCCAGTTCCAAATCAAAGAGAATTTTCTTTGAAGAAGTCGATATTTTTAAAAAAGTCTTACTAGATAAGCTAAATGTTGAGTTTTTTTTTTTTCAGGAAACCAAAATTGAATGAAACCTCAACAGGCAACATTTTAAGTAAAAAAAATAAAAATAAATAAAATGGTATTTTACCATTAACGACTGATCATTTTTTTTTTTTTTAAAGAAATTGCTGAGAAGTTTTGCTTTACTTGGTTATCCAAGTTTGAGATTTTTTTTTGACTTTAAATTGATAGTTGTGATCCAGATAAGTTTTCCTTGGTTGTAATAGATAAAATCAACACTTTTCTTACTGTCAAGAGTGGTATACTTGTCTGAAAAAAAAAAAAAAAGGCTGGTCAATTCATGAGGTTAACAGGTCGGATGTTTGTGTGAGCCTATCTATTATTGAATGAGGGTTATCATGGCTTGCTTGAAAGATAAGTACTAGAAAAGATGCTAACTTTCCCAGATGTTGATGAAAAGCAAGAAATATATATATATATTTCTGGCTAAGCTGGTCTTGATCAAATTTTTCGACCGTCCAACTTTTCACACCATTAAAGTTTTGAGCATCGATTTAAGATGTCAGTAGTCCTCCGATGGAAGAACTGATTCCGCCTTTTTGTGTTTGATTTTCTTTTGAGACGGATGACGACGACTGATGTCTTGCCAATGGAATGCTAGGACCCGGATTAGCGCTATGAGTTACGAGTAAGAGGGAGAGAATGACTACAAGAGTGTGAATCGATTTTTTTTTCGCAAAATTAGTAAGTATATGATGAGACGGTTGTGTTGGTTTTGCTGTATGATCCAATCTGCCACATGAAAGAGGTAAAGCTGCGAGCTTTCTCCCCACAGTCAACACTGGGAACTCTCCAATTTGGTGCTTCTCAGTAAACCACCACCAAGCCGCAACCAACATGATTAAGCTTGCGTGAAAGTCCCCATTTGCGCTGGTCCGCTGACCAAAGGTTATCCTAGGCCATTTCAAAAACCCATCGATTAAAGACATTTCCAACTTCAAATGATCTTTGAAATTTTCTTTGCTGTTTTGATGTCCTTTTCCTTGGCCCAGCCGGGCCGGGCCGGAGCTGCGCAACTTACATTGGGCCGGGTCCAGGCAGGTGCAGGTCTGATGGATGAGTTGCGCATTTTGCCCGCCTTGAGGCCTCAGTTTACGGTACTTGATTAGATATATTCCCTGTCTCGGACTGCGGCCACCACACAGGTTATTGGAAAGATTGGTGGATGTGCATCCTTGAACCAAGATCCAACGGCTACTCCAAGGTTTGGTCATCAAGTTCCATCTATCGGGTTTCCCATTTTGTGTTCTTACCGAACGCTTCTCTCAGAAAGTCTTGTTGACCGAGCCGAACGAAGGGATTCGATTCACGCCTCTCGAACTTGTCCACCACATCGATGTACAGTCCTCGATGTGCGCTGCGGCTGACCGAGACGATAGAGCGCGATCGACAAAATTTATATATCACATTCTACTTACATACTTAAACAAAAGAAAAGCCGTATCCCCCATTTCCCCCCTCCTCCTCATCCACGATTGCTCGGACTCCCTTGAACTTCAGGATTCAAACCAATGATCGACCAAAGGTTAACCATACTGTCATTTTATGTATGCAAGTACCGACATCGGATCAACACATTGTAGTACTCTATCACGCCTTATAGTCAAAGTTGTGTCTCTGTTACATACTGAACGGCAACGTGCACGAGTTGGAGATCACACGTTTCGTGCGCCCAGTCTGGACCCCCAAGACGTATCTAACAGTCAATTGTCAGAGAGATGGTATCGATTGAGCTCGCGAAGAAGACCATAGCATGAAATGACTCTGGACGTGTTGTTTTTCGCAGGAACCAAGCACGGTCCTTGTGCAGGCGAATACGCTTGTTGCTGCTGTCCGTTCAAGTCTTGTTACATATAAGCATGCCTGAAGTAAACCAGGCCGTGTAAGGCCGTACTTATCACTGTATGGTACTGGATAAAACTTAAAGCAGGGCGCTGTTTGAACACGGCCAAATGCGCCTGCCCGCCTGCACGGTGTTTCTCATCGCTCAAAAAACCTGAACTGTGGGGATAGATGGGGCTCAATAAGAGGTTAGAGTCTCGACGCTGATGCCCTTTGATGGCTGCCAGTTGGCATCCCAATGGCAGTCCATCATTATCCTTCAGACCCGTTCCAAATACTTGTTATTCGCATTCTCTGGTAGTGGGGTTAAGCCTGAATCGGGGTCCCGTGAGTTTGGCCATTCAACTTTGGACTAGTAAGCTGCCCAACCCAATTTTCGGACCCCGCAACCAATCTGACAATCGTTGCTTTCCCAGATTATTTCTTCCCTCAAACTCAATGTGCGCCTTTCATAATCGTGGTCGGGCGCTTGCTACTTACACCCGAGCGATAAAATCTCAATCCAAAGGTCTAGGTGAAATGACGGTCTAGGGTGAGCCATGCCCGCATCCGGGGCTTTCCTGGGGCATCAAATTAGATCTTGTTGGCCCCGTGAGAGTCTCATAGGCTACTGAACTTGATAGTCCGATGCTAGCCACACATCATAGAATGCGCTTCTGGGACGGTGTATAAAGGGGGAAGGGAGTGAACCGTGAGAGAGGCAGAACAAAGAAGAAATACTCATCGCTTTGCTTTTTGCTTCAATTAGAGATATAGTCAGCGGCAAATAATTCATCACCATCATTTGTATGGCAAGAAAAGATGGAAACGTAGTCTGGATATCGATGAGATCCCGGGCCATCAAAGGAGTTAACGTGTTGCATGTACTGACTCCGCGCCGAATCACTTTCGTGAGAGATGTCGGCGCACTACTTGGTGTGGCCAGGTAAATAAGTAATGGTGCCAATTTACTTCTGTGCGCATACATTCGCTTGGAACCCGTGACCTCATAAATATATTTGACTCTCAGATGGAAGATCGTCTCCTTATCCCGTTTGTTCATGTTTTGGGCGCATGTAGCTGATGGTGTAAACTGATGTGCATATATGTACTTAATCTTTCTGTCCTGTCTTCTTTCATCAGTTCTTCAATAAGCTTCCTCCTCCAAAATAGTACCCATATTGTTATTCACGCATATGTGACATAGTCCTTTCTACACGCACTAAACGACGTCCAGAGCACTCTTTGAGGTTGATATTATAATTACTATCTGAACATATTTATTCCTACAAAAACACGAATATCACAAGTCTGATTGTCGGAAGCGTTCAAAGGCCTTCCTTCCTTTTTTTTTTTTTTTAATACCAACGTTTCAATTATGTCAGAGAATAGCTACCTATCCGGAAAGTTGTCGACTAGGAACATAAATCGTCGGCAGAGGTTCAACCCGATGGTCTGTGACATGTTCCGGTATTTCAATGATGCATGGACTCTAGAAACTGATCTTATGGTAACTCCAACAGGGCTCTTTTGCACGTCAATGCGCGAGTAACTCCAGCCACGCTGCTTGGATGACCGACGCGTTTTCTCATTCGGGTAGCCCGCCTTCCACGTTGGTCATTCCCGAGGTCCCCAACCGTTGGTGGTTGCCAACATTGCACTCACATCCCAACCTATCCATGGAAAAGGACACCTCTAGCATATACCAGAACGACTCCTTCGCCCCTGTTTTTGAAGTGGATCCCTCTTTCTTGTAAGTAGCCGCCAAAGCAAATTCCTTGAACTTGAGCCGTGAAATCAAGATAAATGACCACTTACGTGTTGTACTTGATTGTTTTTAACCACAGGAACAATTCTCGACCAGGTGAAACAGATACTAAACTTGGATGCGCTACCTCTTGGAAACCAGAGTTGCAGGAACTAGCATCAACAGCAATCTCTTCTCAATCCACGAACGATTCTGCTAGCATTTCTTCGATAGCTAGTGAGACTGCTATTGTGCCTCGCTACCTGCACCACATAGATCCCAATATGGTGCAAGTCAGTACGTCTTCTACATCCCGCCAAATACACCTCAAATCAACACGTCAGCGCAAACGCAAAGTCCAGCTTCGTCCTAAATTCCCTAAATATCAAGGTTTGACTAGATTTGCCGCACCTATGAATGTGCTGTCAGGCATCCTTCCTCTCCCTTCGAGGGTTTCAAAAGGAGCTGAATCAAATAAAGACTTCGCTTCTCTCTCCAAATCAAATCTTTCTCCTTCTATCATCTCTACCCAATCGATTTGCTCAACGAGAGATCATTCTCGGGATGAAAACTCGAGCTACGTAGTTGAACAAAATCAAACTCCTGTTTCGGAAATGGCGATTGATTTTTTAAAAAATCTCGGAGAAGAAGAATGGTTCAAGAGGCAACAAGCTCTCGAAAAGATGGCTAAGGAACGTAAAGAATACTTTTTACAATTTGGATTTGGAGATCCTTCGGGTAAACCTTTTCCGGAAAACGATCTCTCGATTGATAAGAAGCCAATCCCAAATCGATGGGTATGGTATATACGCTTGAGTCTGGATTATGAGAAGATGCACGGTGTTAAAGTTCCTCCGGGTGGCCCAGGTTGGT